>PVIW01009539.1:0-51263 GCA_004026585.1 Noctilio leporinus
AAAAAAAAAAAAAAAAAAAAAGAACATAGAGGTGAAATCACACCAAACGGAGTTCAAATCCTGCCTTTGCCATTAATTAGTCATAGCATCTTGAACAAATGACTTCTGTTTCCTCATATGTAAAATGCAGTAATAATAGTCTTACTTTGGGAGGCTAAAAGAGGTATGGGATGCAAAGGAATCACATGAGAAGGAAAGGCCAAAGTCATTGGGGTCTTCATTCTATTCCATCCTCTAAACATTGGGCTTATTTAATGCTTCACCTAAAGGTCTGAAGATCTGACAGTAGTCTACAGTGAGGAGAAAGTGGAAGAGTGGAGATAGAACTTGCATGCTTTAAACTGTAGAAATGGCACAGAAGTGACAAATTATGGAGGGGAAATTATAACTAAACAACCAGAGTTAATGAGTATTTCTTAAATTATAAAAGTCAGAGGGAAACAGCTGGCAGGCACTTCAGCAAACATGCGGTCCAACTATCCTTAGATATGTGAAAGGGTGTATTGCTTGGTGGTTATGTGTCCTCAGGCAGATAGCCCTGGGATTAAACTCTAATTCTGCCATTAGCTAGCTATAATGCGGCTGTAGGTGGCTGTAGTTTCCTAAGCTTCAATCTCCTTGTCTTATGAATAGGAATAATAATAATAGTATCATCCCACAAGGTTGTTGTGAACATTAGTTGTTGGCCTCAGGGCCATAGTATGAAGTTGAGGTCCAGATGCCTGCATGTGCCAGGTGTGACTCTAAATACGAGGACTGGTCATGAGACTCTACTGGTGTCCCTCATGATCTAGGTCTCCACTTAATGGTGCTATATAGAGGCCCAAACAAGGATTTTCTTTGTGCAGAGGGAGCAGGCCTTTGGAGATCAAGTTCCATTAAATGACGACAGCAACAACTCAGAACCACCTAGTCTACGTCACTGAAGCCAAGTCCATGCAATTAATTTCCTGTTTCTGTTATGGGTTGATTTCCCTTGCTTTTGGGTAGGGAAGTGTCAGTTTTGAAAACACCCCTTGTAATGGGTGTCTCAAAACCCTTGAGCCTGTTAAATTTTAACAGCTCTGTTGGCAGGTAAAGCACTTTTATAGACTTAAAAACAAAATAACCATGCTGTTTGTCTTTCAGACTGCTGGACCATTCTGAAGAGATTTTATGCTTAAGGTCTGAAGAGTGGGTTTTGCTCCTGCAATTTGCTCTCATCATGTTGTCCTTCTATGCAGTATAAATTGCAGAATTGTTTATCTGCCTCGAGCTAAATCCAATCTTGCTAAATTCATTGCTCCTCTTCAACCAAAAATATTTATTTTTTAGTTGTCAACACCTCAAAAGGATTATGCTACCTCTGGGCTTTTCCTAGTCTAACTTTGCCCAAATATTCGAATGTTCAAAAGGTGCCAATAAAAAAAATCAATTCTGAGATCCCACAGTGTGTGATTTTGGCACCAAGTGAGGCTATTTGATTGTGCAAATAAATATCCCAGGCCTGGAATTTTTATTGAGGGAGAAGGGTCTAGAATAAAAGATAGGGAGGTTAAAACAAGGTCTAGCTTTCTGAGGCAGAGAAGAGAACATGTTGAAAATAGAAAGTGCTTGCAGAAAGTCTAGGTTAGACAGAGGATGGAAGGAAGTGTTAACAAAGGCTGCCAAAGCCCAGGGTGATCTGCAATATTTGGCAGAATAACCTTCTGAGGTAAAGCATTTCAATGTATTCCAGAGCCAGAGGGAGTGGAGACAATGACGTGTTAACTGTAAAATGTTGGGACTTGGAGCACTGCTTTTTAGGAGACTTAAACCATTTTATCTTTCATGTTAACCTGTGGTTTTCAGACAGGGAGGCAGAAGGAATGGGCCATCTGAATACCAGCTGAAGTTTTCAACATGCTGTAGAGTCATAAAATGATGTCAGAGCTTCAGAAAATGTGTTTGGCTGCCACTCTCTTTTACTTTGTGGGAATTCAGTACAAAGAACCAGTAATTTTTTCATATGGCTAATGTCATTGATTTTCAAAGAACTCTTCCTCCAGGAGAACATAAAAAGATATAAAACCCCCAAATTAAATGCCTGCTCTGATCACAAAGTTAGACTATCTTAAACCATCTCTTTCATGCACATAGAAAGATGTATCTCTCAGCATCCACCAAAAACTTGTAAAAATAGTTTTTTTTCTCTTTATCCCTTCCTGGTATTGCTGTCAAACTAGGCTGGTAATCTTGTCTTCTCTCTCACCCCTGTTAGATGTGTCCAGTACACACTATAAGTGTAACATGGCCGGTGTAAGTGAATGATAAGGTTGGCTTTAGGGGTTTCTTCCTGACTCTACTTCTTAGGATAAGGCTGTAACATTGTCATCTTCATCTATGTGACTCTGAGGGTTATAAAGGTTCAAGCTCTGTGAGATGAGAGGAAGCCAGTGTAGCTGCCTGAAAGGACTCTTCTAGATGGCAGAGGGGCAACCTTTGGCTACTTCCTCAAAATTGCTGACACTGTTGTTGCCTACGTATTTCAAACCTGGTGGCAAAGGGCTGAATAACGGCCCCCAAGGATATCTACATCCTAACTGTCAGCACCTGTGGATATTATGAAGATGTGATTGCATTAAACACATTGAGATGAGGAGGTTATTCTGGACTGCCTGAGTGGGCCATTAAAGTAATCACATGCATTTATAAGAGGGAGGCAGAGAGACATTTGACTATAGAAGAAGTCAGCATGTTAATGGTTGTGGAGATTGGAGTGATGCAGCCACAAGCCAAGGAATCCTGGCAGACATAGGAAGCTGGAAGAAGCAAAGTATAAATTCTTTCCTGGAACCTCCAGATGGACCTAGCCCTAATAATACGTTGATTTTAGCCTCATGAAATTCATTTAGACTCTTGGCCCCACAGACTGTAAGAGAGTAAATTTCTCTTGTTTTAAGTCATTATTCTTGTGCTAGTTTGTTACAGCAGTAATAGAATTTGCTGAATGAGGGACATCTCTCTGGTTCTCATCTGGTTTCTAATGGCACATAAAGAGTTGCCCTCCTCATGTAGAATACACTGCAATGTGATCTTGGGGAGATGAAAACAAGGGTTCCCAATTGGTACATCAAGACATTTTTCAGAGCAATGTTCTGCTGAGAAAAATGGCAAAACTGAGCAGATGATGGTTCCTCCAGTAGAATAAATCAGTATTTGTGTCCTGATCTACTTATGCTGGCCAAGGTAAAAGGCCCAGCTGTTCAAACATATCTTAGAAGCAAATCTAAGTTTAAAACTAGTAATATTAGAGAATTCTTCCAAAATACAAAACCAAAAGCTTTTCAGATAGTCTGTCAGTAGGTTTAAGAGTCACCTACATTTGAAGATGCTTCACAAACTCTGCCAATCCTATCTAGGGAGATACTTGGCTCTTTCTGAGAATGTCTGAGCTTTGGTGAGGTAAGGAGCTGTTATTTCTTTTGTACAGTTATTTTTGCTCCTTCTATAGTTCTACACTTACTCCCCAACATTCCATAATACTGTCTGGTTCTGTGTTTCATTGATTGAGTGGCCAGCATAATTAGCTAAATGAACCGATTAATCTATGTAGTTGAGTGAAGACTACTGTCCTGACTTCCCCTCCTGGAAGCTTCTTTCTCAGCATGTTAACTGTGTCCTTTCCCACTTGCCTTTCAGAGGTGGGATTATTCTGTTTGCTTGTCAGAGTCACTGAATTTCAGAGTTAGAAGGTACCTTTATAAGCACATCAATTCCAACTCCAGTGAAATAACTATAGAGTGGGGACAAGCATTTGGGACCTTCAATTTCAGGAACACATTCTCCATGACAGCCCCTCCAGCATCCCTTTTACTTTGTTCCTGCAGAAGTAGAAAATGATGCCAGGCTGTCATAATCTGGTTGGGTTTAGTTAAACCTGGGACCCACAGGAAAACCTTGATACTCACTGTATTTGGACAAAAACAGCTAACTTGCAATAATACTTCATTGAGATGCTGGGCTATTTGAGAAAGAAACAAGCAGGTGAACCAGAAAGACCCATTTAACCAACTTAGAAGACAGGCATTTTTGATGAGAGCATTAACCTTCTCCGGTCTGGCTGTCACTTCCACATGACAGCTGCGTGCATGGCATTTCCAACAAGTCTTTCATCCTTAAGAGTAGAAGGGTCACATCTAATATATTGAAAGCAGAAAGGAAACCTTTAAGCAATTTGGTACCCTTTGACCTGTGGCTTTTTTCACCCACTGAGATGGTGCATATGTTAAAAGCCTAACCCAGAAGATATTTTGAAAGAACAGATTCAAAACAACTAGCCAAGACTTGCCTTTAAAATGTCAGAACTGCTTGCCCTGGTGGTTAAGCAGGGAATAAATTCTGGGAGCTGGGCCCTGAGTCATTTAGGATTTTCTTGGATGCAGATGACAGAAAGCCACATTTGTGTTTCCTTCATTGTGTGTCTCAGGCATCTGAACAGTCTCATTACAGCTGTAGCTTAAAGGCACAGGTGAACATAGGGACTTAGTGACGTAATGCAGGGTCTAGTTGCATTACATTGCACTACTACTCTTCCTACATGAATCTGATTTTCATGCAAGCTTTCCCTTTCTATTTGCAAAGGACTGCCAGCAACTAGGAAATACACACTTCCAGGTTCAAATCCAGTTACTTTGAGAATCTATTTCCCTGTCCACTAACATAAAAGTTTAGATATTAGAACCTTTTGGTTCTAATTGGCCTAATTTGTCATCTTTGGGACAATTACTATGAAGGTGCATGTGAATTACCTGTGAATTTTATTAAAAGGCATGTGCTGATGCAGGTCTCAGGTGGGACCTGAGATTCTGCATTTTTAATAACCCTCGGGTAATGCTGATACTGCTAACCCAAGGATGATAGAAATATAGACTAGCTTGTTGGCTTAATCTAGGTGTATTTCCCATCTCTGTGGACTGAGGGTCAACTCAGGTTCAACTAGGGACAAGAACTGAGGGTTGGGATAGGAAGTAGAGGGGCCATTCCATCAAAGCAAAACCATGTTGCCAAATGAAGGATAGTGTGGGTTCTCGTGACAAAATAACTTCCACTGTGGGCTCTCTGGGCATTTTTTCTTTCTTTCTTTTTTGTCAGCTGCAACATAGAACTCAGCCAGTGATGTTTGGGATGTCTGAGTCAGTAGTACTCCTTGAAGCAATGAAGGAAGTGATCCTTAGATGAAAGACAGAAGATAAGTAGTCTTTCAAAATGTGCTCATCATTATCATCAGTACTATTAATGATTAATTGAGAAAGGACTAGCATGTTCTTGACATGGGTAGAGGTTCAGTAGCCAGGCCAGAGAGACTGGGTAGGAAAACCAAAGGAGAAGCATGAGATCCTGCCATAGGGAGCTGGTGGAAGCATGAGCACCTGGAATGGAGAAGGGGGTCTGGGGCGCAGGCTCGAGAACTCTAAAGTGGCGTTAATGTGCAACACAGGAACCTTGTACACAGCCTGTTAATGTGTGTTGTGGACCCGTGCTCATGCTGCTCATGACAGACAATCAATGCAAGGACAGGAAACACAGCTTTGAGATTCTTTGGAGGAACTTTTATTTCTTTGACACGTATTATATTTTGTTTTTTATTTCATTGCTTTGACTATCATGGTGAGGAGGTAGGTAGACCTGGGGCCCTATATAATTGGTTGATAAACTATGATAATGAGAGAGAAAGGCAGTATTCTGGAAAGCATTGTTTAGAATGTGGCATTTAAGAGGATTAGTTGTGTAATTTAGATATTTGAATATCAGAATGTAAAGAATAATAATCATAATCATAATAGTCCCAGCTTGATGGGGGCCCTGCTGGCTCTAGAATGTTCGAGTTAGATTACCAGATGGAGAACTGTAATAGGCTCATTCCCTGGTAATTGAAGAAATGGAGGCAGCATCGCTTTTGGCTTCTCACCACCTTTCCTTTACCTTTATTTCTCAGCATCCTGAAGCCTTTTGGATGCAGCAAGCAATCTCCCTCCCTTTCTCTTCCTTTCTCTCCTGCCTTCCGCATCCCATTTTTATTTCTCCTGGAGCCTAAACCCTGCTGGGAATCCTGCATTGTGCAAGTTCCTTACATTTACCTTACCAGGTGAGCCCTGCGCCATATCTTACATCCCTGCGCTAGAGGGATGTCAAGATGTGAGCTACAGCAGTCGAGTTGTCAAGGAAGTTTCTAATGCTGTAGATTTGTGTTTGGAGTGATCCTTTTCTGTTCCGCTAACATATCCTGGTTTCCATAGAAGACCGGTTAAGCCAGAATATTTGTTTTCTTTTTTTGCATTCAATCAGGCAGGTGACTCTGGAGCCTTCCTTTTACAGGTTCTGAGGGCTCAGAGACTGGAGCTCTGGGGACCTCCGTCTAGCCGGCTGCTGACCTTCGACTTCCTTCAGGAGAGAGGGTCTTCCTGCTCCTGCTTGCATGGCAGCAAGCCCCCTCCCTTTTTTTTCTATTGAAAATTCTCTTTCTTCATAGATGTTTCTCCCTACTTCCTCCTTTCTCTCCTCACCAGGTATTTTAAACGATCCAATTCTTACCCAGGATTAACTCCAACAGGAGATACAGAACCAGACCAATTCTCTATGCTCGATTGGGGGTGACCAGTTAACACCAGGCAACAATTAGAGACACACTGTGAGGGCTCCCGTTCTGCGGTATTAACTATAAGTGGAGCTGGCCTTCAAAAACAGGAGAGAGCTGTGTCCCAGAGACGTGCATGATAAGAGACATCCACCCTGCTCTGCCCTGTCCTAAGCTTCACTCACCTCGGCCTTCGCCACACGCTCCGACAACTGCCTTTAACTGCAGACGCCCCTCCTTAGACAGTAAACTCCCCCAGGCCAGTACTGCATCTGCCCCTTTCACCTCTTCACTTCCGGAGCCCAGAGTAGTGCCTGGAACATGTACAGGCTCAAACACATGTACTGAAGAACAGTTTATTTTATTTATTTATTTAAAAATATTTTATTAATTTATTTTTAGAAGAGAAGGGAGGAAGGAAGGGAGGGAGGGAGGGAAGCATTGTCCATTGGTTGCCTCTCGTGCATGCTCCCAACTGGGAACCTGGCTCACAACTCAGGCAAGTGTTCTGACTGGGAATGAAAGGAGCATCCTTTCACTTACAGGACAACACCTAACCCTCTAAGGCACACCAGTCAGGGCTAGAATTAGTTTATTAACTCTTCTTTTATGCCAGATGTACAAGGATGAGGAGTTAGCTCTTCCCTCCTCCTTTTTAAAAATTTTATTGTTGTATTACATCCATCCCCTTTTTGCTCCCTTCTGTCCCCCTCCCCACCCACCCATTCCCCCCAAAGTCAATCCCACCTGTTGTCCATGTCCATGGTTCCTTTATATTAGGTTCTTGTCTAAACTGTTCCCCTTCCTTGCCTCTCCCTCCCCCCTCCCCCCAACCCTCTTCCCCCTTTTAATCATTCCAGGATCTAGAAAATAAAACTGAAAAAAGCAAGGTGGGGGGGGTGGGTGGTGAACAGAAAATACTGACACATTACAGGATCCTAAAATGTTACATAATTAAATATTAAATCACATAGTATTCTTTTTCTCAAGTAAATTTCTTATCAAAATACAACTGAGTGCACAATACACAAAGATGTGTAGTGTATGTATGTACATCTTGATGGATTTGCACAGAGAAAACATGGGTAAACCCCCAGATGAAGAAGAAAATCACTGCCAGTATACCACAGCCCTAGTGCACCCTTTAGTCACTTCCCCTACAAAGAAAACTTTTATCCTGACTTCTGTTACTCTAGATTAGTTTTGCCTATTTTGAACATTATATAGATGGATTTATACAATATATTCTTTGTACTTAGCTTCTTTTGATTCATGCCATTATATTTAGTAGTTGTTCATTCTTTTTCATTGCTGCATAGTTCTCCATTGTACGAATATGTTGCTAGTTAATTGTTTACTATATGGTTAATGGCATTGGTTTTGTTTCCAGTTTTTGCCTATTAATAATAACACCGTTATGAATATCATTTTTCTTGAATAACTTTTGGTGCTTATACATTAGGTATATCCTATCTGTCGAAGTACAAATGGAGGATTGTAGGGTATGTACATTTTCAGCTTTAGTAAATATTGCATTTGCACATCTACCAGCACTTAGTAGAAGTTCCAATTTTCCCATCTTTTGGCCAACAAATTCGACTTTAATCGAGCCTATCTTCTGGGTGTGCAATGACATCTTTTTGTGGTTTGATTTACATTTGCCAGACATCTAATAGAATCAAACCCATTTTTTATATGCTTATTGGCTATTTGCATGTCCTCTTTTGTTATCTGTCTGTTTATATCTCTGTATATTATTTTGCATATATTTTTGGTATGTAGCAATTGTTTATATTTTTGGAAGTTGAAGATCATTTCTGTTGAGGGATGTTAAATTTTATAATCTTGGCTTTCTTACTTAAAAATATTTCTCAAATATTTCTCTTATAGTACCAGAGCCCTTTCTTCAGATGAAACCTTAGGGAGAAAACTAACATGCAAAGTAGGTCAAAGCATGTAAAGAGGGTTCAAGATCTCAGATCCTTTCCCACCTGTGACCCCTAATGGATTCCACTGAACCTGAAAATGCTGCCTTATGGCGAAGATAGTTTTTAAGAACCAACATAACAAGCAAACCAATAAAAGCCCTCATAAATACTTTATAAAATATTTGCCTGCACTAAACAATAAAAATAACAGGAGAAATAAGAATATGAAAGTCATTTTCACCACATGAATGGGTCATAATGCACATTATAATGCTAAATTTCATTTACACTCTCTTGCTCAATGGAGACTTTTCCTAATCTCTTCTCCTTAGCGTTACAAGAGGCTTTCAAATTTATTTTGATTCATTGCAGAGAATACACACACCAAGAGGTAATGTGTGTCTGTGTGCACATTCCCACACTCCTTTCCTCAGCATGTTCAATGCTTTTCTAATTTTATAACTTAGACTTGGTTATTCCCATGCTCTGAATCCTTCCTTGGTCTCATAGACACAAAAGCACTTGGATATATCAAATTCAAAAATTTCCAGTAAGCCTTATTTAACACAGCTGGGTATGCATTTTTTTTTTTTTTTTGTTTCCAATTCCAGAACTGAACAGTCGTTACACTGAAGAACATTTACGAGCCCCTTGTACACTCACCTCATCTCCCTGCCTCAGTACACCTCAGAGTGCAATGCAGGGGCTCTAGCTCCCTCCTCTTACCTTCTCTTTATCTCTCCCAGAGCTCCATGCCCTAACTTCTACTTCTTTGCTACCATCTGCTTTACCTTCCTGTTCATTTTCCACATTCCCAGTTTCCTTTTTTTCTGATTATCCCCAACAGGAGCGACTTGCAATCTGTAGATATAAGAAGCTAAAAGAAGTATGGAAATAAATTTGCATACATTGGAATTTGGCAGAGTGAAGGAGCTTGAAGGTAGGAAGGGATTACTCCAGTCTTTCCAAAAGTGAGCTATTTCAGATACCAATTGTAGCATCTGGAATGATTTTAGGGCATATACTTATGAAAAATTCTTGAACATTTTGAGTAGTTCTACATTTGCTTTAAGGGTATTAATACATTTCTCCTACTTGTAGTAAGATATATCATTTTTCAGCTTGATAAAAGGTCCTTTTAAATATTTAAGTTTAAAAAAACTATGTGTCTCTGGCAAAAGTTGTAAATTAGTGGCATTTGAGAAATGTTTGAAGGTTCATGCTCAATAAATCAAAACAATAATTTTATTAGAGGACATACTTCTCTCACCACATCTAGATAAGCAGAAGTGAGTACACAGTATAATGAATCTTGTTCCCTCAGTGAAATAATGGCTTTCAGAATTTAAAAAAAAATATCTATATATAACAGTCTATAACAATGATTTTCAGGGTATAGTTCATGAATCCCTTGGGGTCCCCACAATACTTTCAGTGTGTCTATGAAGCGAAAATATTTTCATTATAATACTAAGGGTTTTTTCTTTCTCAGTATGTTGACATTTGCACTGTTTATACAAAAATAACAGTGGGTAAAATCCTGGTGCTTAGCATGGGGTCCAAGCAGTGGCACCAGATTGCACTGGTAGCAGAAGAAAGAGAAGCCAGTGCTCAGTGTTGCTCAGAAGTGACTTTGATAAAGCAATCAAATTATTAGTTTTATTAAATCTCAACAATTTACATCTTTGTACCATCTGTGTGATTAAATGGGGTGTATGAACCAAGCATTCTGCTATATGCCAAGTACCATGGTTCTCTCAAGGAAAAGTACTCATTTTGAGTTGAAATAGCTCCATCCCCCCACCTTTAAACACTATTTTCATTTGAAAAAACTAACACACAAACCATGGTTAGGCTTGGGTATAAGGCAGATATTTTCTCAGAAATGAACAAAGTGGGCCTGTTAGATCAAGGAAATAACTGACAGTATTTATAGCCAATGATAAAATTTAATCTTTCAAGTGCAAAGTGGAGCTTTGGAAAACTTATATTTTCTACCATGAAGTAAAGACTCATGATGAGATTGCTTGTGATATTTACTCTAAATGTTTGGTAAAATTCACCTGTGTAGCCATCTGGTCCAGGGCTCTTGTGTGCCAGGAGTTTTTTGATTACTTCTTAAATTTCACTAGTTGTTACTGGTCTATTCAGGCTTTCTGCTTCTTGATTGAGTTTTGGTAGGTTATACATTTCCAGAAATTTGTCCATTTCATGCAGGTTGTCAATTTTTTATTTTATTTTATAGTTGTATGTAGTAATTTCTTACAATCCTTTGTATTTCTGTGGTATTGGTTGTGATTTTTCTTCTGTCATTTTTAATTTTGTTTATTTGGGTCCTCTCTCATTTTTTCTTGGTGAGTCTAGTTAAAGGCTTGTCAATTTTGTTTATCTTTTCAAAGAAGTAACTTCTGGATTTATTGATCCTTTGAATTATGCTTTTAGTCTCTTAGTCTTTTAGTTCTGCTCTGATCTTGATAATTTCCTTCCTTCTACTTGCTCTGGGCTTTGTTTTAAAAGCTTTTTCCAGTTCTTATAGTTTTATAGTTAGATTGTATGAGTTTCTTCTAACCTTTTTAGATAGACCTATATTGCTATGAGTTTCCCTCTGAGGATGCCTTCACTGTGTCCCATAGGTTTTGGGGTGTTTTGTATTCACTTTATGTGTTTCCAGAAACTTTTTGATTTCTTCTTGATCTCATTGTTAACCCATTCATTACTTAATAGCATATTATTCAGTCTCCATGAATTAGAATGTTTTTGTGTTTTTTCCTTGAGGTTGGTTTCTAGTTTCAAGCTATTGTGATCTGAGAAGATGCTTGGTATAATTTCAGTTTTCTTAAATTTGTGGAGGCTTGTCTTGTGTCCTACCACAAGGTCTATCTTTGAGAATGTTCCATGTGCACTTGAAAAGAATGTGTAATTTGCTTCTTTGGGATGAAAAGTTCTGTACATAGCAGTTAAGTCCATCTCATCTAGAGTGTTGTTCAATGCTACAATATCCTTGGTGTGTTTTTGCTTGGAAGATCTGTTCATTGTTGATTATGGGGTATTACAATATCCTACTATGAGTGTGTTGCTGTCTGTATCCTTCTTGAAGCCCTCTAAGATCTTTATATATTTGGGTGCTCCTATGTTGGGTGCATATATATTTGCAAGGGTTATATCTTCTTGGTGGGTTGTTCCCTTAAGTATTATAAAGTGTCCTTCTTGTCTCTTTTTATGGCCTTCATTGTAAAATCTGTTTTGTCTGGTATAAGTATTACTACTCCAACCTTTTTTTCTTGTCCATTTGCTTGAAATATATTTTTCCATCCCTTCACTTTCAGTCTGTATTGATCTTTTGTTCTGGGATGGGTCTCTTGTAGACAGAACATATGTGGGTCATATTTCTTTATTCATTCAGCTACCCTATGTTTTTTTATAGGTTCATTTAATCAATTTACTTTTTTAATATTTTACTTATTATTTTTAGAGAGAGGGGAAGGGAGAGAGGCAGAGAGGGAGAGAGACATCCATGTATGCCTTTCACCTGCATCCAGCTAGGGACCTGGCTGGAGACCTGGCTTGCAACCTGGTTATGTGTCCTGCCTGGGAATCGAACCAGCGACCTTTGGGTTCACAGCTCGGCACCTTATCCACTGTGCCACCAGCCAGGGCTACTTTTAAGGTTATTATTGACAGGTACTTCTTCATTGATAGTTTCCCCCTTTGTTCCTGTATACCTCTCTGACACCCTCTGTTTCTTCATCTTTTTAAAGCAGGCCCTTTATCATCTCTTGCAATTCTGGTTTGGTGGAGGTGCATTCTTTTAGCCTTCTTTTGTCTGGGAAACTTCTTATTTCATCTTCCATTTTGAATGAGAGCCTTTCTGGGTAGAGTAATCATGGTTGCAGGCCTTTGTTTTTCATTACTTGGAGTATTTTTTGCCATTCCCTTCTGGCTTGTAGTGTTTCTGTTGAGAAACTCCTTGATAACCTTATCAGAGCTCCTTTATATGTTATTAGCTGTTTCTCTCTTGCTGCATTTAGGATTCTCTCCTTGTCTCTGAAATTTGCCATTTTAATTATGATATACTTGGGGTGGGTCTGATTGGGTTCATCTTCATTGGGACTCTCTGCTTCCTGAACTTAAGTGGCATTTTTGTTCATCAAACTAGGGAAATTTTCTGTCATTACTTTTTCAAAAGAGTTTTCGATTCCTTGCTTCTCTTCTTCTTCTGATATCCCCATTATATGGATATTATTGCATTTCATGTTGTTCTGCAGCTCTTTTAAAACATCTTCATTCTTTTTCAGTCTTTTTTCATTTTTTTGCACTATCTAATTTTTTTTTTCCATGTTGTCCTCCAGTTCACTGATCTGGTTCTCTGCTTCCTCTAACCTGCTTTTGATTCCTTCTATTGTGTTCGTCATTTCTGAGATTGTGTCCTTCGTTTCCTCCTGGTTCTTACTGATAGTTTCTATGTCCTTTTTAATGCTGGTATAATTTTCAGTAAGTTCCTTATAGTTTCCCTGAAGTTCTTTGTAGTTTTCATTGAGCTCATTGAGTTTTCTTATAATCATTTCTTTGAATTCCATGTCTGATAGTTTGCTTGTTTCTATTTCATTTAGCAGTCTTTCTGGGGATTCTTCCTTTCCTTTCAGTGGGGACTGATTCTTTTTCTCCTTTTTTTGGGTATCTGTTATTGCTTATTTTTGTTTCTCATACTAACCTGGTATGACTCCTTGCCTTCATGGAATGCTCATCTGTGGTAGTAGATTTATGGGGCTCAGTGATACAGTCTCCTAGATTTTCTCAACTTGTTGCTCTTGGGGTGCCCTTTATGTCATTAATTTGGGCTGTCCAGTTGTATTTTGGCTTTGGTTTATGTGTTGCTCCTTGATGACCTTTTCACTCCAGTTGGCTGATTGGGAGACACTCCTTCTACAATGTCTCATGCACCATTATTGAGCTGCTCCTAAAACAGAACCACCAGTCCAAGCAAAAATAATAACACCTTCAAAGATATCTTACATCCTTAATCACACTTTTGACTGCATATGATCCTAGCTAATTACCCATACCCTCAAAGATCACCCCCATCCTTAATCTACAAGTGAGCCAGTCATAATAAGGATGTAAATATAATAAGAGTATTATAAGAGAGGAAAGACAACTGAGTTGACTGAGGTGCAAAGATAGTGGTAAAAAGTGGTAGGGGATGTGAGAGAGAAAGAAAACTTACCTCTTACGTAGAAATAATGGGGAGGAGAATCAGAATGCAGTGAGAAAGTGTGAGTGAACAGTATTGAGCCTAATCAGAAGTTATATATATTTATATTTGCATATGTATACCTGTATGTAGGTATTGTGTGAGAGAACAAACCTACATACATTAAAAAAAGAAAAACTACCATAAAGAAGTTGACTTAGAAAATAAGGTGAAAAAGAAAAAAATTATAAAAAAATATGAATCCACTTGGTGAATAAGTTTTGTCACTTCATTATCAGCAATGTATGATCTATAGTTCCTATAGATGATGTGGGAGCATGAGGTAAAAATGAGAGAAAGAGACTGAGAGATGTCTGGAGGAAAGGCAGGTGATTTGTAACTTCCCTTATATTTATAACTCAGTTTGTAAAGGTGCTGCACCTACCTCCCTGTCCACCCTCAAAGAGCACTGAGTGGTCAAGGTGGAGAGAAGACAAGTGTATTTTTTGAGCAGAAAAAGAATGTGTAGCACCTAGTCTCACACACACACACACACACACACAAATGATTTCAAGAGGCTGGAGAGGGGAGGAATACTTAGAGTGAGGAATGGGAATCAGTCATAGCAGGAAAGAAAGACTTTAACACAAAAGTAAGAAGAGGAACTCTGGTAGTTAAATGAATTGAGAGAAGAGAAAGATAAACTATGGAAATTGAGGTACACTATAATATGAACACTATTTATTTAAAATGCACTATATGTGAGAACTAGAAATGACTATTTCAAAAGAATATGTTGGAAGTTTTTAATTCATATAGCTCTCAGTATAACTCAGGTGCTTGAGATTAGCAGAGATCCATTTTCTGAGTCTGCCTCTTTTTCTTCATCAAGTTTCTGCAGTCTACCGACAGGCTTAACTGTCTTGGGATGGCAGGGCCTAGCAATTTGGGGTCTGTCACAGCCTAAGCTGGTTCTGATTGCCACGACCTGTAGGCTGAGGCTCCTGCATCCATGTGTGTGGCTGGGTTGGCAGAGCTGGGGGCGGGGGTGACCCCTCTCTTCACCCTTGGTTCTTCAAAGTGGGTTCTGGGCTCTGGACTCTGGACTCCAAGGATGGTAGTGAGTGCAGCTGGCTACACGGTGTCCTAGGTGGGTTCCACAACTGGGGAACGTTGCTGCTTGTGCGTGTAGCCACTTCTCCTCTCTGGCTTCTCCTATCTGGCTGTTTCTGCAGAGGCAGGGCTGTGGCCCCTAGGGTGGCAGCGTGCTGCCACCGCTGGTACTGGTTTCCAGTGCTCTGAGCTGGCCATAGTTTGCGCACACAGCAGACTCTCATGTAGATTTTGTGTGGTGGGCTCTGTTGGAGTTGGTGCAACACTGCATTGAAGGGGTCCTCTCTTCCTGCTAGGGTTGCGAGCTGCCCTCTCTGCTGGCGGTGGCTGCAGCTCTGCTTTTATGTGGCTGTGCCTTTGTGGTCCTGCACACCAGAGCCACGTTCCCTTTGTCTCAGCCCCGGAGCATAGCACTCACTCAGTCCCCTGAGTTTGCTGCTCAAACATCTGCTCACTCATAGTTCTCTGCAGCCCCTGGACCATGCATCTCAGAATCCAGATGCTTACCACACTAATTCTCCGGCACTTGCACCTGTCCCATGTTCCTCACCCTGCCTTCAAGCCACTCTGGCACTAGAGAAAGCCCTCTGCACTGCCCACTACTCTGCTGCCATCTTCCACTTTGGGTTTGTTATTTTTAAAAGAACAAATACGTATTTAAAATTTTCTCATTTTATATTTCTGACATAGTACATATGAATAGATATTACCTAGATAAGCATAAGCAAGAGCTTTTCAGGGCTCTCAATAATTTTTAAGAGCATAAAAGGGCCTGACACCAAAAATGATGAAAACCAGTTTTGTACAAGGCAGGATTCTTGTCCTGTGTGATTAAAAACTCCACTTAAGTGACTATGGAATAGAAAGAGATAAAGAGAGGGAGAGATGGAGAAAGACAGAAGCAGAGAAAGAGAGGGGTGTGTGTGTGTGTGTGTGTGTGTGTGTGTGTGTGAGTGAATGGGTGCATAGTGATGGAGGTGAGTGACCTGAACAAACACCACAGCAAACAAAAGATCTTTGCATCATAAATATTTTAAAAGAAGGGAATGTAATGACTGTTGGGTGGGTGGGCTAACTCCAGCCAATTTCATACAGATGATTTCCATGTACTTGTAAAATGTAGATAACTTTGGGTAAAACTGATAGTTGAGATTGAAACAAAGAGAGAATGTTGATTCCAAAATAAAAAAAAAATATGATGAAAGACATGAATCACCTTCCTCTTCACAGAATATTGGGGCAAGTAGCCTCCAAGAGGCCCCGTAATCCTCACTTCCTGAATTTTACACCACTGTGTCATCTCCTCTTCTTCATGTGGGCTGGACCTAGTGATTTGCTTTTCATCAATAGAATATAGCAAAAGGAATGGGGTGTCCTTACTGAGTTTAGATTATTAAAAAAAATATGACACATGCCTTTCTCACCCTATCTTACTCTGTGGGTGGTTCTGGCAGAAGACAGCTGCCCAAGGAGGGACCCACATGACAAGGAATGAGCAGGATTCCAGCTACCAATCCATGAGAAACCAAATCTGGGTAACAATCACAGGAGTGATCTTTGGAGTGTGTTTTCTTCTTTAGGGCCTTCAAATGTGACCAAATCCCTGACACTTTGATTGCTGCATCATGAGAGGCAGAGGCACCAGTTAAGTTACGTCTGGATTTCTGATGCATAAAAACTATGAAATAATAAATAGTTGTTGTTTTAAGCTGCTAAATTATAGAGCAATTTGTTACACAGCAATTGATAACACATGTATATATGCATATTCATGCAACACCAGCATGTAATTTTAAGAGACTTTGAGGAATCCCAAGAGCTCATTAATCAATAATGTATGGGCCTTTTTAATGACCCCTACCTACTCTAGAAGAACATAGAAACACAGCAAAGAAAGAACAAAAATAGGAACAGAGGAAGTAGTGGAAGGGAAAATCAAGACGGTATAATCAGAGATAGTTACATGAGGAAAGTAAAACAATAACCCAGTGACTTAATGAGAAAAAGATTTCACTAGAACTTTCCTGGGGACAGATCCCTGAGGACAGCACTAAATTGGTGAGGCAAGCACTTTCATCATGAAAGGAAATTGGCTGGATCTGTTACTAAGACAAGAAAAGACCAATGTTTTGTAATTAGGTATGTGGGAAGGACGTTTTCAACCCAGCCCATGGGTGGAAGTGTTGAGGAGCCTAAAAGTGTGATCAATGGACAAAAAAATGTGAGTCATAGAAAGTTGCATAAGGTCTTCTAATGGCCTATGTAATTTGGAAGTCCAGAGGTTGAGCTGGCGTCAGGCATGATTATATCCAAAAATTTAGATGATGCTATCAGGTTTCTCTATTTATTTTTTCTGTTGATCTTCAAATAGGAGGCCAAGGTCTGGGTGTGGGGTACACAAGTCTGCAGAAAGAGAGAGAGAGACCCAGATTTTATAAAGCCACAGAGGGTGACACTAACTCAAAGTAAAAGACTGTCTTCTTTCAGTATCCACTTGTGAAATCTAGGGAAGGGCTCTGATGACCCTACCTAGGAAGCCTTTATCTCCCCAGATATCCTAGCAGCACAGAGTGGCAGAGGGTAATTACCTAAAGGAAAAGGGGGTCTTCTTGTCAGAAGGGGAAAAACAATGATAATATGACATATGTCTACTAGAGTGACTGACAATAACCAGAGGCTGGAAAGATTGTTTAATATTTAAAATTATGCCAACTAATACAGTAACTTGAGTCATAAGTTATTAAGCTATGTAGTGTTTGGGTTTCAGCAGTCCCTCATTACAGGAAATTTGTGTTGTGTACTTGAATTGACTTGGGATGATGGAGTCTAATGAACAGAGTTCTGTCTGGCAGGGATGGCACTGGAGAGGGGGTTTTGGGATGAAACCAAGAATTCAGAGGCTCCAATTTTTAAGCAAAAATTCAGCCCTTTCCCCCTTGTGCATCAGCATCTGTTGTTGTTTTGTTTTTTGTGTGTGTTTTTTTTTTTTTTTCCTGGAACACCAAGTTGCTCACAGAGCCCATATCCATTTGAATAGTCTAAACAACCACTGCAGCAAAGGCTTAGTTGCCAGATGCTCCCTGTTGGGACTCAGTTGAATTTCTACTGCTCTCTTGAGTCCCTGGGTGAGAACTCGGCTCCTTTGGGGACTCCCAATGTATTGTAATTGGGAATTATAAATGGCAGAGATTTGATTCCTAAGCATGCAAAAAGAGACATTGACTACTATTCAATTTAGATGTTCTTAAGTTATAAATAAAGATTTTTGATTTGCTAAATTAAGAACCATTGTAGAAGAAAAATGACAATTTCAGCGGAGAACAACAGAAATGTAAAACTTGGCAGGAGAGATCTCTTTGGTGGGCCATCTTTTCTCCCAATTCTCCTCAAAAACGTGTTGCAATGGGGTTTGGCTAAATGTGGGGAAAATGCTAAATAACATGTTAAATAATAAACATATAATAAGATCACAAACTTCTAACTTTTGTAAAAATTTTCAAATGTTAAGTATTGCCATCATGACACAGACAATATGAGTATAACTGTTAGTAATTAACTTAAAAAATTGTGTTGTACTGGATTGTCATACTTCAGGAAATGAAAATTTGACTTTTAACTAGAAAGTTATGTTCTTAGTTACATTCAATGCCCTTTTCCTAAGGCCAGTCCGTTCAGTAAGTGTGTAACATTTCACTGCTAGACCTGTTTGTGGGCACATTGCCTTTCCCTTGATGGCCAAAGCCCATTGTAGGGACACACCATTTTATTTATTTTCTCAATACTTGGATTAAGCAGAAGCCCATGTGCATCCCTGATCCAGACTCAAGGAATCTTATTGCAGTGTTTCCCACTTGACATGCCTGTTTTGTGAATCATATAGGATATTCATGGTGTCCCTCATTTGAGCTTTGCCCTTTCTTTCATTTATTTATTTTAAAGATTTATTTTTTTAAAGATTTTATTATTTTTAGGGAGAGGAGAAGGGAGAGAAGCAGAGAGGGAGAGAGACATCTATGTATGGTTGCCCTTCACCTGCCTCCAGCTACAGACTGGCTGGAGACCTGGCTTGTCACCTGTTAAGTGCCCTGGCTGGGGAATGCACTTTCTTAAGTAGTACTTACATGCCATACTCCACTTTGGTGTTTTTTACCAACAGTCTACCCAGCTTTGCAATTTGTAAAATAAATGTTCTGAATACTCACCATTTTCTGTTCCATAGCCTGTCTTACATTTTCCATGCATGAATATCAAAAACTATAAGAGGTAGAGGCCAGAAATGTGAAGCATTTTTTTTTTTTTTTTTTAATAACCACACTTTCAAAGCTGGAAGCACTTGTCTTGACCATTCTGAAACTTTCCCTCTGATTTCTGATAATTGCTACCTTGAAAGTGCTCTCCAACTTTGCCTTTTGGAAAGGTGGATGAAGAAACATTCACATGCTCCTCCTCCCCCCTGGTAATTTTGGTGGCTTTCCTGGCAATTAAGCTAGAATCAATAATGATTTACCGAATGAACAGCATGCTACCACATTGCCAGGCACCAGAGATACAGATACAAGTGTTATTTTCTGAAACATTATGATCTATAGAAACAGAATTAGGGTAGGAGGCCAAAGGAACTAGCATTTGTTGGTTGTCTAACTCCAGGTGACATTCTCTCCAGTACTCACATGTATTGCTTCCTATCACCTTTAGAAACATTCTATGATCTTGGATATTACTGTTATTATCGTAGAGGCTCAGAGGCACTAAATATTTTTCAGGCCACACAACTACCATGTTTGATTTCATGCTTACTTTTACTATTTTATACTATTCTTTCCTTCAGCGCTGTTCCGTTTCCCCTGTACTTAAATCCTAAGAATTCTGTATCTCTGTCACTGCTAAAGTTGAAAGCTGATAATGTTAAGAATAGTTGGGAAAATGTACTTTCTTAGAGCCTAAAAACTGATCAATTCTTACTGGTTGTGAATTTCAAATATCATACGAACGAACATTTTGGGATTTCAGTTCATTTACAGCTGACTTTCTATTTTTGAAGAAAATGACATAAAATGATAACATGCACACATGTTGTGGCTTTTTTACAACAATATATTTTTAAAGGAGTTTATGATAAAGTTGAAAGAGTTCATTGGATAATAGATAATTTTTTGCAAGGTAATATTTGGAAGCATAAAAAAAAATCAGAAGTTAAGGACATAGGTGCTGGGAAAAGTTTCAATATATCCTACAAACCTTAAATCACATCTGTATTTACCCAGCATTGTCAGCAGAATCTTTACTTAAGCCTGGTTTATCCAATAGATTTTGTCAAATTAAAGGGCTCAATCACATGCATTAGAATTAACATTACAGAAACTATTTCTAAACCAGGGAAGGCAAGCAGAGTTCATATAAGGCACTGTTTGATTTGAATATGGATTAATCAGCAATTTGCATTAGTGAACACAAAGCTAACATTCATTATTTAAACACACAGGAATAATTGTATGAATACAAGGACGTAGCATGATGGGCAATTGGGCTATTTCATGAATAATATATTAGTTAGTGAGCATTTAGTTTTATTTATGGTTCAAGCCTAAGAGTCCTGATCTGCTTCTCTGGGTCCAGCCTGCAGCTGGCACTCATCCATAACTGTCACAGTGTCAAAGAGAAGTGTGTCCAGGCTGCAGGATGGAGCCTGTGTTTGTTTAAGAAAGAGCCTGATGACATCATGTCAGCCTCACAACTCCAGAAGTCTCAGGAAACTGTGCAAGAGCGCAGCCACCCAGCCCAGTTAATGCAGACCCACTGCAAGGGTTTCTGCCTTTGGGTCTGTTTTCAAGGTGAACCAGGTGGAGAATTCAAGGAGAGACTATAGATTTTTTTTGCTTCCCACATTGGTTGATTAGCCCCATACCTGGTGTTTGATTAATGTCTGAGAGCTCTAATTAGTTATGGCTAATCAGGTCCACATACTCCAGCATATTGATTCCTGTCTCCAGAAAAACTAATCTAATTGTGCTCCTTATCATTAGCAAATGCCTGGCGTATTGAAATGAAGACTCATCTGTATGTCTGGAAGACTACTCGATGACGACAGCTTTGGAATGGGGTGGAGGTTCAGGGAATGGAGGCCGGTCTAAACACTGCCACGCAGTGATGTTAGAAAACACCTCCTATTTTATCTCTTTGAGACTGTTTTGCTCCCCAGAGAGGGAAGAGTCACAAACACTCAGGATAAAATTTTCTTTCTATCTTCTTCCCCAGTAGAGGAAAACGAGCATAAGAATCATATGTGTCATTTAGACAACCAGGAGGAAAAAGAGCAGAGACTTGGCAGACATCTCTTGGTTTTTGAAACAGTTATCTGCTAATCTGTGCCTGCTTCCCAGCCATTCTCAAAATAATGACACTTACACTACAGTAATTAAGGCTCCTCCCCTGCTCTCTTTGATGGCTCCCTAGTTTTCAGGCATTGTAATGAAATATACACTGCCCCCCCACCACAGTAATATTAATTATATTGTTATGGCACCTAAAAATGTACACAAAGAAAACAGTTCAACTTACTAGGTTTTATTTTCTTTTATAAAAACTGCAATCATATTTTTCAGTGGCACCTTTAAATCAAGAGCACCATGTAGTAAAGGTGGTCTGCTTTGTTTCTCTAAACATAGCACTGATGTCACCCCCCTCCCCAACAAATATCAAAATCTAAAATCTGATCATTTGGAAATTTTCTCTGGAAAAGCCCAAAGGGACCATAATCCAGTCACAGCAGAATAATCCTCTGATAGCCGTGTCTGCTTAGTGCCACCCTGGAGCAAGTATTCCTCGTTGCTACCCTTGCGCTATCATTCAGACTAATATCTATTCCTGTGAGAACACTTATCAAACTTTATTGCAATTATTTGTTTATCAGTCTGTCTCCCCTACTAGGCTGAAAAGTCCTGGAGGGCAGAGGCTCTATCTGATTCATTGGTGCAAAGACTGAATGTCTTAGGTGCTTGTTACCAAGAAGTGAGGTCACCTTTCTATTAACACTATAGACTGCATAAATGGGAAAGTGCCCTCTCTCATTGGTAGCAGCCCTTCCCCACCTCCTGGTGTCCCCTAGCCTCTGCAGTGCTCTCAGAGAACCTCACCGTGTCCCAGATTCATGATGCTTAGTTCAGGTGAGTGTGTGATGCTGCCTCTGTCGTATTATCCAGGGTCTTTCTTCCCTGAGTTTCCGCTGTCATCTTCCAGGAGGTCTGGGACCATCCACTCTCCTTAGGACAATGCTGCTACCACTGCTACGGCATGGAGAGGGGGCAATGGTGAGGTTTTCCTCCCCTAAATGGAGGACATGATGTCAGAAATGAGGGGAAAGTGGTATAAAATGGAAACAAAATTCAAGAGCCATATGGGAGCTATGCTTGCAGAGACGGCAAGGAGTTTGGTTTTTAGTCCGACTAAAAATATAGCAGGAATTACTACTCAAAGAGAGTCACAATTTAATAAAATTTATTTAAAAGATTACTCTGACTGCTGAAAAACTAGTGGAGCAGTTCAGCAATATGTTAAACAGAGACACCAGTGGGAGATTACCGCAGCAGCCTTTGTAGGCTGGTGTGGGAAGTAGAGATGGAAAACAGTGGGTGTGCATTGGAGGGAAAACTGATGCAACTTCATGAGCATTTGTGAATTGTGAATATAGAAGAAAAAGAAAGAATTTTATTTGAATTCCCATTTTCAGTTGAGCAAATGAGTGGGTGAAGGCACCATTTCCTTCAAAGGGGAAAATTGGTGGAGAAATAGGTTTGGGGCCAAATCAAGGCTTCTTCATTTCAGATGTTGAATTTGAGATGCTATTGGGTATCCAAGTGGCCATGTCAAGAAGGTAGGAGGACTGCAAGTTTTGCAATTAGTGAAAAGAGCTAAATAAAGATATTTATTTAAATTTAGGAGCCAGCAAAATATAGAAAAATATAGATGGGGAGAGAAAGAGAGAGGAGGAGGAGAGAGAGAGAGAGAGAGAGAGAAGCTATGGAAGAGAGAAGAGTCTACAACCAAGCCCTGAAGTAATTGAACTTGAGTGGATGGTAACAGCTGGGAAAGAAGAGTCTGGACAAGGGCATCTACTGATGGAGGAGGCAACCCCAAGAGAGTGATATTTTAGAACTCTGTAGCGGAGAGAATTTCAAGAGGGAAGACATAGTCAAGTGGGATGTGGGAAACTTCAATGAGAAGACAGAGAAGTGTACATTGTTTTCCCTTCAACCCATCTGGAGGCTACTTCCTAGGCTCTGATTTCATATTCTAAGGTAGTGGACACAACCCTAACAGGAGTAGCACATTGGAAATTTATTCTGCGTTAATGAATTTCCTAAGGTGTGTTTTATTTGGTCTTAAATAACACAGTGTGCAGGACACCCACATCCTAGTACAGCCTGAACTACAAAGAGCCCTTCCTTCATTGATGCTAATGTTAGGATCTTGCCTGAACGTTCTTCTCTCCTTAAGGGAAAAAGATTCACTGGCACAAGGTATACTAGAGCCCTGGAGAGAAAAAGCATATTCGTGCTGCTCAATCTCTAAAAAAATAAAAAGAACAATAACAAAAGAAGAAAGTCAACAAAAGCTTTGGCTCAACCATAAGTAAAAATTTACAATTACAGAAGGCTTTTGTTCTCATTCTAAAACATGGTATTATTCTCATTTCCCAGTTTTAGCTCTGAATAATGAGTGAGTGTTTGCTTTGCATTTGGGTAATTAAAGAGTCCACCCAGGTTGTTTATTCCAAATATGGGAACAATCATACCCAAAGGTGACTGAATTCACGTCTCTGGCTCTTTTGCTGAGTTTGAAAATGACAGTTTTTGCAGCTTCAAGCCATGTTATTTCCTAAGACGGTGCCTGGAGCCTAGTGTGTAATCAGTTGCTATTTGTTGAATGAATGGGTGAATGAGGAGGCCAAGTGATAAAGTGGGAAAAACACTTGATTTAATTAGAAGATCTGGATTCTTGGGAAAGTCATTTATACTCTCTGCACCTGAACATTCTCAATGTGCCACCTTAAAACCCAGGAGTTTCAAAGTGATGTGTTGAAAAAGCACAGTTCAACAGGCAAAAATAATTACAACAAATCCTATTAATTTCTCACATCTCTCAAATGAATTTAAAGTACATGTAAATACACTGTTCATAAAATACACTAAAACCCTCTTCCCTCCCTCATACTGCAGCTGCTCCAGTGTCTCTGTCCTTCACTGCCTCCTCTAGAAAGGGCTCCCCTTCCCTCCTCCTAACTGGCTGACAACACTTGCTTTCATCTCTGCTTGCCTGTCCTTAGCACTTCAGTTTGTGCCTTTTTCCAGAAAGAAGTCTTTAGGTGGGGAAAGAAAAGGAGACATCGGGCTTGCACATAGAGGGTTATTTTTTGGCAGTTGGGAAAAGAAGGTTGGATGATTCCCAGGTTAAGTTTTTGCACCACCAAATATGCAAAATGGGAAAAATGATGCCTATTCTCTGGGATTGTTGGGAGCATTAAATGAGATCCGTATATGTCATTGTAAACCCTGACCAGTACATGGTGTCATTGAACTATGCTGCACAGTGTTATTTAATACCCTAAGTGCAAATTCTTTGACCTCATTCTCTCAAAATATGTTTTCTTTTAATAATAAACATGCATCTGCCCTCTTTTTTAAAAATAAATTTCTTATTAAGGTAAAAGCAAATTGATGCTCTCATGAAAAAAAGAGCCAGTACTAGTGTCTAGAAGAAGTTTAAGGTGCATAGTTAAGAAGTTTTTCAGTGCCAGCTATGCATATAGTACAGTTTAGAGTGACAAATCTGTGCTTTTACCACACATTTAAATAATTTTAGTTATCATGTGAATGCATTGAGTATACATCATACCTTTAATGAGCAATTGACTTAAAGGAGCCAGATTCAAAAATTTTTTCTTAACTAAAATTCAATGATAACAATCTGAGAATGTTGTTCTTTAGATGAAAAAAGTGAGATAAAAAAATAAAATCACTGATTTTATGATTGTCAATTTGCATAATAGACAGAATAGGAAAATCTGTATTAGTTCTTTATTATTGCACAACACATTACCCTAAAATCTGGTTAAAACAACAGACATTTGTTTATTCATAGTTTCTGTAGGTCAGGTGTATGGGAGTGGCCAAGCTGGGTAGTTCTGGCTTGATCTCTCTTATTGTAGACCAGCCATCAACTGGGGTATCTATCACCTGGTAGCTTGACTGGGGCTGGGGGAAGGGGTCTGCTTTCAGCACAGCTCACTCTCATATGGCTGCTGGCAGGATGCCTCAGCTTCTCACAGTGTAGACCCCTCAGGGCTGCTTGCGTGTTCTAATGACATGGCAGCTGGCTTCTCCCAGAGGGAATGATCTGAGAGAGTGAGGGAAAAGCCATACCGCCTTTTATGTTCTACCCTTGGAGGTCATGCCCTGTCACTTCTACACATGCTATTTGTTAGAAGTAAGTCACTGAACACAGCCCACACTGAAGGGAAGGACAATTAGACTCCATTTTTTTGATGGCATGAGTATCAAAGTAATTTTTGGACATATTGTAAAACTAATACAAGTTCTTAGCATAAATTGCATTTTTATTATTTATGTTCCAAACAAAATGTTTCTCACAGTAGGGGTCTCTATTTACATTATCAGGTTTTCAGAACACAGTACATCAATCTTTTTATTGGTTATGAAGAAATGGAGTTCAAAGGCAGAAGTAGCTTTTATCAGGTATAGACAATTTCAGTGTCCAAATTTAGACTTGGATCTAGGGTTTTTGATATATGAGATCTGTCCAGAAAATGTCTAGCCATTGTTAATATAGTGATAATGGCTTGTGTAACATTGATGTAACATGGCATCCAAGTAGAATGGACTGGAATGCACATGCGTGAATAATGACAACTTCATTGCACTAGTCAGTGGAGGCGGTAGACACCATTGAATGAACATGTGTACTGTGTGGACATTGCATTCAAAATGACTGAGGGAGCAGAGCACTGAATTTGTATCAAATTTTGCTTTAAGCTTGAACATTCCTCCATTAAACTATTCAAAAGACTCAAAAGACCATAGCTGTGGGCTGCTGATGATTGGCAGCTTTACCATGACAACACGCCCACTTATGCATCACATCTCATGCAAAGTTATTGGCAAAGTATCAACTCACCCAGGTAACTCAGGCCCCCTACAGCCCAGATTTGGTGCCCAGAAACTTTTGGCTTTTCCCAAAACTGAAATCACCTTTGAAAGGGAAGAGATTTCAGACTATCAATGGAATTCAGGAAAAAACAGTGGGGAAGCTGATGGTGATTGGGAGAAGTGTGTAAGGTCCCAAGGTGGCTACGTTGAAGGGGACGGAGACGTCATTGTTTTATGACCATGTTTCTTGTATCTTCTTCAATAAATGTCTCTATTTTTCATAGCTCTTAAATGGGTACTTTCTGGACATACCTGGTATAATTTTGTGTACAGTCATCTCACATCTAAATAATGAGTAAAAACAGGTCTCCCTTGCTGTACTTTAATTGGCTTTTCCAACTTCTGTCAACTTACATGATCTCAAACATCTGGGTTTAAATTGGAAACATCACATCAGAAATCCAGATGTTTCCAAATATAGTTAAAAATGATATTCAAACTGTTTAGTAAATAAGTGATTCTGCATACTGAATGGCTATTCTGTTAAAGACTCCTTTTTAAGGTATGTTATTTTTATGTGGAAAGTTTCTAGTGTAATGAAGTGTTAAACTGGAAGTTTGGACTGAGCCTACAAGACATCATAGAGAGCAGATAGCAAAGTGAGGTGTGAGACAGTGCACTGAGGGGCAAATATTGAAAGACAATATCTAGGAACTAATTGCAGAACTTCTGTGCTCTCCTCTAGGGTCCTCTCTCCCAGGCTAGTCAGCGGAGCGATAAGGAGGGTTTTAGAGTGAGACAATCAAACAACGAGGAGCTTTAGCAGAGCCACTTGAGGTCAGTCAGTAAGTGTCCTCTCAGGCAAAAGGCACAAGGAACTGTGCCTGGCTCCTGATTGTAAGATATTACCTAAGAGAACTAGAAAAATCATGTAGTGATTCAGCATAAAAGGGAAAAACAGAGAGGAAAAAAACCCTGGACATGTATAACAGTGTGGTGATTGCCAGGGACTAGAGGGGTGGGTGGAGGAGGAGAAAAAGGATAAAGAGGAATAAATGGTCATGGAAGGAGATTGACTTGGGGTGGGAGCACACAATACAGTGTACAGAAGATGTGTTGTGAAATTATGCACTTGAAACCTGTAAAATTTTATATCAGTGTCATACCAATAAATTAAGTAACAAGGACAAAATCTAAAAAAAAAAAAAAAAGGTCATGGAGATTTTCTGAAGTTTTCTTCAGAAATAGTAAAATAATAAGCCAACAGAATAGGTTTAAAGGGACAGTGAAAAATAAAAATAAAGAAGCTTTCAGGATAAACTAGCCTGTTTAAACTATATCATAGGCATTTACTGACTTTTAAACAATGAATGGTAATCTATCAAAAATGTTAATTTAGCTTCAGTGTTATCATGGTCAATGCAATAATGAAAACAACTTGATTTCATATAAAACATTTAAAAAAATAATCAAGATAGTGATGTTCCCAAGGTTTCTGGTGATGTATGAGGTATTCACTCCAAAGTCACCATTCTCAGAAATTTATTTCCAATTTTCCTGCCACTTCATTTGGTTTCTGTGTTGTTGTCATCACTTTTCACTTTTTTTCTGCATGCTTCTCTATTTTATTTTCTCTATCCTTTTAATTGCTAGTTGGTAAGGAGATAAGCTTATTGGAACTGTGAATTAAATAAATTAAATAGGACCATGATCTTGTTTTTCTTTGGTTGCTTGCCAAAGTTCTACAGAAAAAGTTAATGGAAAACTGACTTATGGGTATAGAGTTTTGACTCGACTTATGTATTAGGTAAATAGCAGAGATAAGAACACATCAGGTAGTCAGTGATTTGTTGAAGAAACTTGCCTTCATTTTTAGCAGGATTTTTCTTTACCTCATTTTAATTAATTAATTGATTATCACGTGCATATTGCATGCCTACATGTGCCAGATGCTGACCTTGGACCACTTAATACTAGCATGAATTGAGCTATTTAGTCAACTGCTTCTATTCAAGGTCCTGGGCTCAATCATAAACATTGTTCCTTGTAACTCGAACCAAGAATGGATTTTCCATATTATTTATCTACTTGAGAGATTGATCGATTGATCCACATATTTGTGCATTTATTGGTTGTTTCCTTTATGTGCCCTAACCAGGGATCAAATCCTCTCAACCTTGGCATATCAGGACGATGCTCTACCAACTGAGTTACCTGGCCAGGTCTGAATTTTTTCATGTCTTTTGAGAAAGGCAAATCTCTTATACCACTTAAACAGATGAAGAAGCAATGGATTAAGTACCAGATGTTGGATGAATTCTAATTCCACAAATTGCAGAGAATTTGCTGGGTGGACTGTTAGTAATAAAACTAAACACTTTAATAAAAGGTCTTAATTTCCCATAGTGCTTCAATAACTCTTCATATTGTACTTTCAAGCCATTTTCTGCATGAGGTAAGACAACAACTCTGAACTCTGTTGCAAGTGAGGTTATCCTGCTGGCTGACAGTGAGTGGCCCATTCAGGGTTAGAGCTGATCTTTATTCTCTGAAATCCAGTCTTTTTCTCTTTTAAATCAGGGCTCTCGACATCACTTGTTTGTGCCTTAATTTCTGCTTATGTTGTATTGGGTTGATGTTGATGCAATGTAAATTAAGTATTTGGAGATGTGACTAAATGAACATCCTTACAGCCAACGGTTTCCCCAGAACTTGAAAAGTATCACTAGTGACTCTGTTTTGGAGTCTATGCATTTCTGACTTTCTACTCTGCTTAATAAAAGAGTTGAGATACCAGAAATGGAACTGGAGTTCAAGAATAATAGAGTAAATTTTATGCATTGAGTCCTTGGCAGAAAACCACTGCTGTTCACATGCCAGGAAGCTGAGAAAGAGTCCTATTGCCAAAGACTCAATGCTGTGGAAGGAGTATCCCTCTGCTCTGGGTCCATGTAGATTCCTCTACCGAGGGAACAAGGAAGGACTGAGGCTGCTGAAGGCCAGGGGCTCCAAACTCTCCTAGCTTCAGAAGTCCTGGCATCCATGGCAG
This sequence comes from Noctilio leporinus, assembly GCA_004026585.1. NCBI lineage: Eukaryota > Metazoa > Chordata > Mammalia > Chiroptera > Noctilionidae > Noctilio > Noctilio leporinus. The sequence goes on from PVIW01009539.1 coordinate 29,039, forward strand.
AGTGAAGCCACAGGGGAAAGAGAATTTCTCAAATAAACTGTGGTCCATCCAGACAATGAAACATTATTCAGGACCAAAAAGAAATAAGCTATTGCTCTGGGTTGAATGCCAGCCTGTGAACCAAAGGGTCACCGATTCAATTCCCCGTCAGGGCACATGCCTGGGTTGGGAGCCAGGTCCCCAGTTGGGGGCACGTGAGAGGCAATTGCACATTGGTGTTTCTCTCCCTCTCTTCCTCCTTCCTTTCCCCTTGCTAATAATAAATAAAATAAATAAATAATATATTTAAAAAAAAAAGAAATAAGCTATCAAGCTATGAAGGGACATGGAGGAGACTTCACTGCTTACTATGAAAGAGAAAGGCCTATCTGAAAAAACTACATACTGTAGGATTCCAATTCTTTGACATTTTGGAAAAGACAAAACTATGGAGCCAGTAAAAAGATCAGTAGTTGACAGGAGTTGTAGGTACAGGGGTGAGTAGGTGCAGCACAGAGGATTTTTAGGGCAGTGAAAATACTCTGTATGATACCATAAAGGTGGATGCATGTCACCATTCTTTATCCAAACCCATGGAATGTACAATACCAAGAGTGAACTGCAATGAAAACTATAGACAGATGGACTATGGTGACACTGATATGTCAACAGCAGTTCATCAGTTTTAACAAATGCGCCACTCTGGTGGGGATGTTGGTAACAGGGAAGGCTGTGTTTGTGTCGGGGGGACGGATAGATAGGAAATCTCTGCACTTTCCTCTTAATTTTCCTGTGAACCTAAAATTGCTCTAAAATTATAATGCGCTTACAAAGAGGGAGAGAATTTGCCTGCCCTGGTGGCATCCTGCTTCCAAAAGCTCAGCTGCTGGGCTCCCCTTTCTGGTCAGCACAGGAAGTCAGTGATGAACAAGCCATGGAGGCTGGGACACGTTGTGGGTTTGCAGCCAACTCCCGCATTTCCCTCATTGCACATATTGTGTTGGGACAATGGTCTGATCAAATGTTTCCTAATTTTATTGTGAACTTTCTCTCTAATGAGTTCTTTTCTCCCAGCTCTAAATAAGGAAGATGCTAAAAACGTGACACACGCTACAGATGGGTCACCCACATCTGGGCTTTTTATTTTAAAGGTGGGTGGGGGTGGGGAGACAGTACAGCCAGACATAGCTGGCTTTTCTTATAAAAGCGGGCAGTTGGCAGAGGGGGTGGGAGCAGGGTAAAGAGATGAGGGAGTGAGACTGAATCATCCACCATTGTTATTGAGCAACAGACATGTCCACTGGGACTAATTATAATAATGATCCTAGTCCATAACTGACTCAGAGCTTGAGTGCTCCTCTCTATGCCAAGTTCTCAAATTTGGGCACCTGGATTTCACCTATGAAGTTGGCATTTACCTAAGAAACCATGTGCAGATGGATATTTGCATGTGAAAACCGGGTAATTTGTGTGTGTGTGCGCGTGTGTGTGCGCGCGCGCGCCTCGGGGGGAAAGAGAGAAAGAGAGAGAGAGAGAGAGAGAGAGAGAGAGAGAGAGAGAGACCGACCGACCAGGAGCTTCTGTGCACAGTTATCAACCTCTCCTTGGGATACTGGGAGCAGTTTCTGGTCCTTTGGAAAACTAGCCTGCAATTTGCTGGTGTGTATTTGAGGCCTGTGCATGTATAAGATATGTGCCCAGGTTTCAGAGAGGCAGCCCTGATGTGTGGCTATGTATGTGTTGGCCAGCACAGTGACTTAGTAAGAGCTCAGACTGTACCATCAAATGGACCTGGATTCAAATTCCAACTCCACTGTAGCATTTACCAAGGCAAGTCAGTGGGAAAGAGTGGAGTTTGTTTGAGAAGCTGCAAATAACTGAATATGCATGAGTATTGGGTCTTAGTGGTATTATAGCAGATTCATGTAAGTCCCTGAGGAAACTGAGACTTGGAGGAGTGAAGTTAAATCTGTGCAGAGTGGAATTTGAATGAGGACTGTCCCTTTGAACTGTCCTGTGCTCTGTGATCTCCCAAGTGCTCAGTGGGCACTTGGTGAAGGCAGATGGGGTCCAAAAAACAAAGATGTTCATCTTTCTAACATTCTTCCCCTTAAGGGTTCTTCTCTTTTGAAAGAAGTACACATTGGTAGCTACAGGATAGATGGGGGGATGTTAAGAATAATAAAGGAAATAGAGAAGCCAAAGAACTTATATGTATGACACATGGACATGAACTCAGGGGGAGCATCGCTGGAGGGAATGGGGGGTACCAAGTAGATGAGAGTAAGGGGGAAAATCGGGGTAACTGTAATAGCAAAATCAATAAAATATATTTAAAAAAAAGAGTTCTTCTCTTCTGTGTATGAGCCAAAATGGGTCCCAAGGAGAAAAAATTTTAAGCTCAGCATTAGAGCATGTGTATAATTTCTATAGCTACTGATTCCTGTGGTCAGCACTGAGGATCACAAAGCCAGGAGATGCCAGGTGAAGTACATCAACCTCCTACCTCGGGTCTGACTGGGCCTTTGGCTGACCCCTTTTGCCTGGAGTGCTCCTCTTTCTCTTTACTTATATGTGTTCTATGCTTTCTTCAAATGCAGATCAAGTTGTACCTTTTCCTGCAAAAACTGCCCTACGAGAGAGGTACTAATCCTATCCCTATTATATGGATGAGGAACTAAGTTCCAGAGAAGTTAAGTAAGTGATCAAAGATCGTAGAACCAGAAAGTGACAGCAGCAATTTGAATACTGGCAGACTGACACCAAAAACAAGTGCTCTTAACCATTACACCATGCACCTACCCAATTAGAATAATTTCACTTTGATATTTATAAAACAAGCTCTACGGCCCTTTGGTAGTCTTAAAGCATGTTGTGGAGCTAGACACTCAATGCACTCAGCAAATTTTCCACAAAGAAGATGAAGCGTTTGTTCTGACCCAGCATAGATCGCTACCAACCTTAGGTTGAAGGTGCATTTTGACGGTTTTATAACATTGCTAGGGGAATTCAGTCAACAGCTGGGAGGGATGGGGTCACTGCAGGCCTTGCAGATTGCTATCAGCTGGCTGCAGACAATCTACCAGCCAAAAGTAGTTCTTGTCAGAGGAGCAGCAAAGCCCAAGGGGAAAGTGATATTCTTTGTGCTGTGTTGTAAGAGATGTTGCAGAACCACATACCCTGCTGCCAATTTGGTTCACCTCAAAGATATATTTTCTATTGCAGCTCTGGGTTTTTTCCTAATATCCTACTTTGTTTCCCATGGTCTTTTCCCCCCCCTCTGCAGCACACTCCAGGAAATCCATTCCCTTCTCTAGCCTTTCCAAGCTGCCACCATCCTCTGGAGTTTATTTTCATCATACCCTCCAAAGAAAAACACAAAGGACCTTTTTATTTTTAAGGATTTTACTGACAATCACAAAGGGAGAATAGGACATCAGAAAACTAACAAAGATGGAGAAGCAGTAAATAGTTCAGCACCTTACAAAGTCTTCATTGTCTTGATCCCTTGGATACAGTTTTAAGCTGCCTCTGGGATCGTGAACTGGAGCCTCCAAGGCATCTATCTGCTCCTTCCCTAAAGGCTGAGCTTACCAAATCTCCTCCCTGTCTTCAGATTTCTCCCTTAGTCACATTATAGAGAATTTCCTTCACCTGACCCATTCCCCTCTGAACATGCTTTGTTTCCAGTAGGTGTTTAACTTTTCTGAGGACCTCTAGAGTAAGTTACATTGACTCGTTTAATTGACTATTACCTCTCTGGGCCTTGTCCTATACTCACATGAGCCCCTTATGGGCAGGAGCCATCTTCCTGCTCTTCCATCTCCCTGTTTGTGGATGGGTTCACTGCCCAGAGCCTGTGCTTGGTGTTTACCCAAGTAATATCGAAACAGTTTATGGCTTGATTTGGGGCTTTACCATTGAAAGGCACGTAATTCTCTGGTGATAAGTTTACACTTCTATTCTTATCATGAATGAGAGACTTTTGGGGGATGGGCTTTATTTATTTATTTAAAATGTTATTTTATTGTTGCTGTGTTACATTCATTCCATTTTTCACCCCCTGCTCTCCCTAGACCCCCTTCCCCATCCCCCTCTTACAATCAATCTCACTTGTTGTCCATGTCCACAGGCTATCCATGCTAGTTCCTTGACTAAACTGTTCCCCTTCTTTGCTTCCTTCTCCCCCCTCCCCCAACTCCTCCCCTCTGCACATTGAAAGTCTGTTCCTTGTATTCATGTCTCTGGTTTTATTTCGCTTGTTTGTTTTGTTCATTAGTCTCCTGTAATGGGTGAGATCATATGGTATTTGGCTTTCACTGACTGGCTTATATCACTAAGCAAAATACTTTCCAGTTTCATCCATGTTGTCACAAAAGGTAGGAGTTTCTTCTTTCTTTCTGCTGTGTAGTATTCCATTGTGTAAATGTACCAGTTTTTTGATCCATTCATCCACTGATGGGCACTTACACTGTTTCCAGCACTTGGCTATTATAAATAGTGCTTCTATGAACATAGGGGTCCATAGGTTCTTATGAATTGGTGTCTCAGGATTCTTTGGGTATAGTCCAAGTAGTGGAATGGCTGGATCAAAAGGCAGTTCCATTTTTAGTTTTTTCAGGAAACTCTATACTGTTTTCCACAGGGGCTGCACCAGTCCGCATTCCCACCAACAGTGCACCAGGGTTCCCTTTTCTCCACATCCTTACCAACACTTGTTGTTTATTGATTTGTTGATGATGGCCATTCTGACAGGTATGAGGTGGTATCTCATTGTGGTTTTAATTTGCATCTCTCTGATGACTAGTGATGTTGAGCATGCTTTCATATGTGTTTGGGCCTTTTGTATGTCCTCCTCAGAGAGGTGACTATTCAGGTCCTTTGCCCATTTTTTAATTGGGCTGTCTGTCTCCCTGGTGCTGAGTTGCATAAGTTCTTTATACATTTTGGAGGTCAAACCCTTGTCTGGGGTATCATTGGCAAATATGTTTTCCCATACTGTTGGTTCCCTTTGAATTTTGCTGGTGTTTTCTTTAGTTGAACAGAAACTTTTCAGATTGATATTTTATTATTTTATTTTATTTTTTAATTTAAAAGCCATCTGGTAGATAGATGTTAGCAAAATACAGGAGTAGATTAGTAGGTTGAGCTAGCCTGGCCGGAGTGAATGTCTGCTTGGAAATGACACTAGGATATGCTGTCTTGAGTAATGAAATAAGAAATTTCTGGAGTCAAAGGGGACCAAAGATAGGTGAGGAGCTGCAGAAAAAGAACATTGTAATGTTCTTACTGTATTTGCATACTTCCATATACTTGATGATTTGGTGTCAGAAAAGCAGAAAGACACAGCTGGGAAGAGGCAAGAAAGAAGAAAGTAGGGTCAGAAGACTGAGGGAAGGAACAGCCAGATTAGACAGACAAGCTTAGGGACCAAGCCTCACACCAGTGGTGGGAAAGACAGCGTTTCATAAGGCAAGGAAAAGGGGGAAATGATTAAAATATGACCACAGACTGAAAGCTGGTCAAGTGAGAGCCAAGAGCCGTGTGAAGAAAATAAGGACTATCAGCCCCAAAATTTGCTCTTCCTTCAGTATGGGTGGCCTTTCCTGTTCTCTTGTCTGCACTTCCTCAAGCAGCTGTGAATGATGAGGCCACCCAATAGAGGCAGTGAGGCCCAAAAACCTCACAATTGTTATACCCTTTTCCAGCTAAGAGATTGCTTGATGATATGGGGTGGAGGGTTTGAAGAATTATCCCCAACAGACCACCATGAACATCTCCTGGAAGAAGTTGCTTTGGAAAGATACTAGATTTAGAGCAGATTACAATGATGATGATGATCATCATCATTTTGGCAATCATGGAGGATTACACATATAAAACCAAAAATCTTATGGTGCTGATGATTTATTTTATGGGAATCTGGCCTTGATGCAGAAGGCAGTGATTCTGGGCATTTTGTAGTCAATTCTAAGACTGTAATTTCAATAATTTAAAATATATGCCCAGTAAAAATTATGTTAAGACTATAGTAAATGAAATAATAATAATAATAATAATGCTATTATAATTTGAATGTGGATTTCTTATCTGCTCAGCACAGGGTTTGTAAGTCCATAAAGTGCATTAACATCATCTACTGTACAAATAACATGGTAATGCAATATGATGAGTCACTTTGTAGGTTTCTCATTAGTATCATCAGATATTCACTAAGTATATGTAAAACCAATTATGTATTTCTCCAGTGCCTTTTTCCTTAAAAAGGTCTGTATATTAAGTTGGTCCAGTTCTGCCTCCTTGGGATCAACATCTTCCCCAGTGCCCTTCCTGGAGGGATTCTGATGCATGATCTCCTGGTTCTCTCCTTAGCCAGTTTCCTTCTTTCCAATCTGGAAAGCTCCAAATTTCAAGCTCCAAATTATTCTTCATGTTGCTATGGGTGTCTTGTACCTCATTACATGCTTTGGATGTGTGGTCCAGCTCCGACTGGCTGCCTGACTCTCTTTCCTAAGTATCCCCACCTAGAATCCCCAGACCTTCATCTCAGAATGCTACCTCTTAATACTCTTCTTGCCTAATCAAAGAGCTGGGGACTAGTTCCTTCTCAGCAAGATGGCCTTTAACATTGAATCCTGTGGAGAGGTCCATGGAAGTTGCTGTTTAAAACTTTTATTTCATAATATTATATGTTTATAGTTTAAAATTAAAATAAAACTCTTACTGGTATTAATAAGATTCAACACCATCCTCCACTCTCAATTTTTGATACCATGAATCAAACATTTTACACTCTTTCAGGTATTTATTCTTCTATATTTTAATTTGTTTATGTTTTTATAAACTTTCAGCTTCTATACTTCTTACTGATTTTCTTCTATGAAAAATAATTATTTAACATTTTTACACTTACAACAAACATACACACACACCCTCACACACATCCCATTCTCTCCCTTCTCTAATTTTCCTAATTTAATTATCTACCAGCTATTTACTATAGCATAACAAATAGCTGTAGAAGTTAGTGCCATCCTGTAATAAGCATTTATTATTCCACAGCTTTTTTGGATAAGGAATTTGGGGGTTCTGGAGCTAAAAGATCTGATTTCAAGGCCATTTATATGGACGGTCACTTGGTGTTGGTTGGTGGCCAGGCACCTTGTTCTTCTCTATTTGGGCTTGTCTACAGTTGCCTGAGTGTCCTCATGACATGACAGGTAGCTTCCCCATGGAGTGCTCCAGGAAAGTGTAAGCTGAAGCTCCAATATCTTTTGTTACCTAGCCCCAGAAGTCACACACCATGCCTTCTAATATCTTCTATTCATTAAAAGTGAACCACAAAAAGGAAGACAATTATTGAGAAAAGTAATGTTAAAGAATTTGTGGATATATTTTAAAATCTTCACACATTCTTCAAAATTTTTGATGAACTAATACAGGGGTGGGCAAAAGTAGGTTTACATTTTTGAGTATACGAAACAGTCTATTCTTATACAGTTATTTGTTCCTTAGTATATTATTTCCATATAAACAACTGTAAATCTACTTTTTTCTACCTCCTGTAATCTTTGATTATATTACTATGATTGTTGTATTAGTCTTGTATTTTTGCTGTAACAAACTTAAAACAATACAGATTTATTTTCTTACAGCTCTAGAAGTCAGAAGTCTGAAAAGTCTGAAGTGGGGTCCTCCTGGGCTAAAATCAGGGTAATGACAGAGCTGCATTCCTTCTGGAAGCTCTAGAGAAGAATGTGTTTCTTGCCTTTTCCAGCTTGGAGAAGCATCCACAGTCTTTAGCTTGTAGCTCCTTTTCACGTTTAAAGCCTACAATGGCAAGTTGAACCTTCTTCACATTGCATCCCTCTCACTTCTGCTTCTCTCATTGTAGTTCCTCCTCTGACTCTGACCCTCAGCCTCCCTCTCTCACTTGTGATTACACTGGGACCAGCCATATCCTCCAAGATAATCTCACCATTTCAAGTTTAATTTAATCACACCAGCAAGTCCCTTTTGCCACGCAAATAACATTCACAGGTTCCAAAAGTTAGGACATGAACATTGGTGGCCGTTAATCTCCCTGCCACAGCTATGTCAATATTGCTGTCTATGTTATACTACAATGTGTGTTATAATAAATCACAATTATACTTCATTTCTGTACAAATTTAATTTTCTTTGGAGCAAATAACTGCTGTTTTCCCCTCTCCACTTGTTTTCTTAAAAAATCTATCATTAATTTATCCCTCAACTGTCTAATGGAACTGATAATATCCTCTGAATTCCTAAACATGCCAACTCTTCTTTTAATTTAATTTTTCTTTTCTTGGCACAATTCTTCAAGAGCCCTGTGTCTTCTCCAGTTTAGGGTTTTGCTCATTTTGGACACAGCACAGCTACTTTCTATGGAATTCCCTTTACTATCATCTTAGGAATTTTCCCCCTTCTCATTTCTGTTCTGTTTCCAGGATCATGTGTTCTTTTTCTTCTTTGGTTTATTCTCCTGTTTTACCAAATCATCTTTCTTAGGGCCTCCTGAGCAAGACCACATACAGGGGTGCTAAAAGTTCTCTAATTGTCATTCCAGGGCACTGTGCCCTAGAGACTGGCATTTATGGAGACTTCATCAGTAGGCTCCTTGCCTTCTGGCTTCCAGTTGACTTTGGTCCATGGAAATTAGGAAAGTTGAATGGGAGGAAAAGGAAGTAGTATTTATACCCCAGTCCATGCTTGTTGAGCTGTGAGTTGGTGGTAGCCACAGCTGCTGTCAGGAAGTTGTCTCCTACGGCTGTCTCTCCAGGTTCAGAAATGATTTCTCCCTTTGTGCCTTCAGCACTTAGCTTTGTAACAGCTCCCTGCTCCCATCAGCTTCAGGGTACTTACTATACCATCACTGGTTGGATTTCCTTAACCTTGATCACACATGTGTAAAGAGCTACACTATCCTCAATTTGAGTGAGCTCTCCACACACTGACTGAAACAAGAAGTACATTTTTGATCTATTGCATATCTGGAAATGTCTTTATTATACTCTCACTTTTGGGTTGAGAATTTTAGGTTGAAGGTCATTCTTCCTTAGCCTTTTAAAGATTTCTACCTTTCAGCTTTCAGTGTTACTTTTGATGACACAACTGTGACCTCGATATCTGATCCTTTGCATGTGACTTGCTTTTGCTCTCAGGAACACCTGAGAGTCTTCTCTTTATCCCCAGTACTCAAAACTGTCATGATGAAGTGCCTTGACACATGTTTTATTTTATTTTATTCATAGTGCTGTACATTCAGTGTCCCTCAACCCCCCAAATAGAAAGTCCTCGACAGTCTCATTATGTTACTCCTTTGATAATTTTCTTCCTCCTTGATTGTTTTCTCTCTCTCACTTTCTGAACTCTTTCCATTGAAAGACAAATCTCATGGATAGATCATTAACTATCTTAAGTTTCCTCTTCTTTTATAAACTTATTTGTTATTCCAAGAGATTTTACCAACTAACCCATTTCACTTTGGTTTGCCTACCACCATTGTAGACTCTCTTAGTTTTCTTTAATGAATGCAATATACATAATATTACCTCCTTTTATCTTTTCATGGTCGGGAATTTCCTCATTCAGAATTGCCATTTTATCTTTAAGAACATGACATTGAATTTGTGACTGAAATCTCTGTTTGCATGAGTGGGGCTTGTTAACTCATGGGTTCCATCTGGGTGATCAAAAATTGTCAATCTCTGCATGCCTTTCTCTCTCAGCCTGGTCAGTTTCCTCAGTGTAGCACATTGTAGTTTACTATTGTCCCACAGCACCTGTGTGGTGATGGAAATGTCCAAAATGGTAGGCTACTAGTTGCATGTGGCTATTGGGTACTAACAATGTGGCTATTACACCTGGAAATCTTAACGTTTTGAATTAATCCATTTTACTTGATCTAAACTTAAATAGCTGCCATATCAAACAGCTCCACCCTAATCTTTTACCTTGTTGCCAATCTACTACCAGTCAAGTTGGAGGAAAATGTGGGTCTTTCACTGCTGAGTGCAGTCTTTCACCTAAATTTCCTTTTTGCAATAAAGCTCTCATTTTGCCTTTAGCTATTTGGAGTCCGAAATCTACCTTGTTTAACTTCTCTAAACTTCCAGTCTTTTGAGGCAACAGGGAAGGGATGATCACCTGAAGTAGGGGGATATAGATGCTCCTTACAAAGAACCACCTAGTTTCCAGGATTCTTCAGAGGGAAATAGCTAGTTTTTGTGGCTTGCTCTGCTGAAGGGTTAGGTATCAGCTTTCCTTGGGTCTACAGAATCTGCTGCAATCTAACTTTCGTCTTTCAGCTCTTGTTGATACCAATTATGTGCTGTCATCTCCTCTCCAAGTCTCTTCGGCCATGTGGGTTTGAGCTACATGTTACTTCTTGACTGCATTTTAGTGAATATTTCATCAGGAAGAGAAGAATGGATGTGTCAGCACCTCCTACCAGCAGCTGTCTTCTTGGTTCAACTTTTCTGCCAAAGGCATGGGATTGTTTATTTTTCCTACAGGTGTTTGTTTATTTGTTTGTTTTTATTGTTATTCTAAAGTGGAGCTATTGTACTAGGTGCCATTACATTATTTACTTTAGTAAGTTGTGAGCTATTGGGTGAGATGGCCAGAATGTGTTGCTCAATTTTTATGGCACTATCCTCAGACTTCATCTAGTGGCTGGAACAAGATAGTCTAGGGTGTTTGTTTAACAGAAATGTCTCAGTCTCGCTTGTCTGCTCATTCAAGTGAAACCATGCTTATAAAAATACTCTTCCTAACTGCAGAAAACTGAATTGCTCTCAAAATTCTTTCTTCAATTTTTGTTTTTCCATGAGAATCCTTAGGGATGTTCACATGTGTCCAAAAATCAGTTCTGGTCATTTATTAGCTTGTCGCTGGCCAAGCCAAGACCACACAATAGCTCTAAGTGAGAAATTCCTACTAAGGTTTACTCTGGAATTAGAACCTTTCTCCCACTGCTGGTGCAGAGAGAGGTGACATTGTTGATAAAAACAGGCTCGCCCTCGCTTTCTGCTAAAGGCAGAGGAACTGGGGCATCTCTCAGCCCCCAAATCAGTCACCCTTGGGAGGTGAGAGACGAGTTCTAAATTAAAGCACTTGTGACTGGAAGTTCTTGGATTTTTCTGTGTTAACACTAACCTGGTACCCTGGAGTGGCTGAGCTTTGACTTTTCAGGACAAGCCCTAACAGACCTGAAGGGACAAGGCTCCAATCAGGCAGTGACTCCTAACACGCTGTTAGTAGATCTTTGTCAATCTGTCCAGATAATGTCTTCATAGTAAGACAGAATACTCCCTTGACAAATTCTACGTTATATCAGCAGAATTTTCTAGCAAAACTGCCTGGACTAAATGTAATCTGTCTCTATTAACTCATACAATACTTATGCCTCCACCTCAGCATTTACCTTCCTCTCACCCTTTACTGAGTTCCCTCCCTGAGACCCTGTTCCCTCTACCCAGCCTCAATCTGGGATGGCTACTGATTATCAGACATGCTTTTATGTTCCAGAAATCCAAGGGATATTGGAGTCCAACTCATTTTGTCCACCATGGATATCTAAGTACAATAGACCCAAGGGAGACTCCCTCATTCCCAGCATCTCTGTCCCAACCCCACCAGCCAGCCATGCCCCACTGGCAAGTCCAAGTGAATAAGTGGAGGGTAATTTTATCTCAGGCAATGGTCTCCAAAGTGAGCTTCATAATATGATATGAGAATTTAAAAATGGAATCTCTATTTATTTTTAATCTCATGTTTTTAAATTTGTCTGCATGCATACATAAGGAAACATATATAAATGTTGTAATCCATGGCCAAACATTTTTCCTATTGGGGTACAATATTATTAAAGTAAGCAAATCAATAGTGTTCACGATATGGACTTGGGGGACCCGGAGGCCCCAGATACTTCATTATGTCATTGTACTTAATTCATTTACATTTGAAGGTCACTGTGGTACAGTTTTGGGTGGATATTAGACCTGTCTACCTTTCCTTATTTATCAATAGGGTGGCAAAACTATTTTGCTTTCAACTTTCAGAAAAACTACACAATGTTTGCTTACCAAGACTGTTAGGTGCATACAACAACAATAAGTTTAAAACATATAACATTTAAATGTATGCTATTATTACTGTTACTACAAATTTTGCTGCCTGCACTGAGATGAATTTTCAGCATTTTTTCAACTTGTGAAAAAATAATTTCCTTTATGTTTCTTTACATTTACTGTGTGGTTAATTCTTTTCAGTTTCAGAAAGACCTAGATATGTATCATTTTTTACTTTGAATTAAAGCTTTAAAAACTTGAGAAAACCTTGGCAAATGAGCCCATTCATCACAGTAAACTGAACATTTTCCATATCAAGGTGCACTTATGAACCTCAGGTTGAAGGTTGCTGACTTACCAGACTCTGGGGATGGCTTATCAAGGTGGACTCATTTGAGGTCATCCTGAAGCATGCAAGAAATTATTAAATAGCACAAACATTGAGCCATAGTATCAATATGATAAGAGAATGTGAGTGGAAAGAATGTGAAGGGCTTGACTTTGTTAGTTGCATAATACCTTAAAGTTGATGACTTATGTGCCATCAAGGACTAAATTCAGAATTTCCTCTGTTTAGATGTCCTGTGTTCCATTCCTTACCAGCTTCCAAGAGGTCCCCCAAGAATCCCTACCTCCTGGGACTCAGACCTTGTATTGTCCCCTCCCACACTGAACTGTGGGTGATCTGTGTAAGAGAATACAGCAAAAGTGATAATGTGACACTTCCCAGATCAGGTTCTAAAAGACACTGTGGATTTTGTATTGTTTGCTCTTGTGTCAGGGTGGTGCTAACTACAGGTATTCAGAGGTAAGACACATGCCCTCTTTTAAAAATAATTCAACCTCATAGGAGAGGCAAGATGTTCTCAAGCAAAGGCAGGACACTGTACTACAAAAGATAGCACTGAAACGGGCAAACCATCCATGGAGTCTTAGGGAAGCCATGCTTCAGCTTTGCTTCGCTGAAGAATAGCCTTTTGAATGGGAGAAGAACCTAGATGCCCTTGAGGCAAATGGAGAAAGGTGGGAGGCTGGGATCCTTTCAGGCAGACACCAGGGTATATAAAGGCAGGGAATTAGGTTCAAAAAGTATTAGGAAAAAAAATTCTTGAAACTTTTTTTTCATGGACCCCCATTGGGGGGAAAAAAAAGATGTGTGACAGAAAATGTCTGTCTTCTGAATTCATGCACCTTACCGTGACTTGAAGCCATGAAATCACTTAAAACTCTTAGATTGATACTGTTTAATATGGTAGCCACTAGATACTTGTTGCCTTTCTGTTCTTGAAATGTGGCTAGTCCTAATCGAATGTGATGTAAGTATAAAATACACACTCAACTGGAAGATTTAACCAAAAAAAAAAAAGTAAACTATGCAATTAATAACTTTTTACATTGATTGCACTCTGAAATGATATTTTTGATAAGTTAGGTTAAATAGAACATCATAAAATTGATTTCATGTTGTTTCTTTTCATGTTCTTCAAAGGGGGTGCTAAGTTTAAGTTTCTCTGTGTGATCTGTCTTTGTGGTTTGAAAGCTGCTTCTGCAACAGCCTAAGAGACACCTAGCATCAGCACTCTGGATGAGAAAGAAGGGATGGGTTCAAGAGATACAGAGAGAACCACAGCCAGTGTGCTTTCCCTACACTCACTCTGTGCCGATAGGGTCTAGTGGGAGGCCTGGGAAAGCTCAGCTGGAGATGGTGGTCTCCAGGTTCAAAATCCAGAGAAGGTTTACATGTGGGCTGAGCAGTGCTATGACACAGTGCTGACATGCATTTTTGAAGAATAGTGTATGATAATGCTTTAATTGTACCCTCCCTGCATCTGAAGTTTTTTAGTTCCAAATTCTTTGGAGCATCTGCTCTCTTTTGCTTCTAATATGATAACATGGATGGGAGGGGAGAGAAAAGGTCTGTCTTCTTTGGAGGAGTTGAGTCTCTTTCTGGACATATTACATTTGCTCTTCTAGAGGTTCTGAGATTCTAGCAAGACTTTACCCCGCTGTAGAGTTCAGATCCTTGCTAGGTAAATCTCAGGGAACCTACACTTTTTTAACTTACGAGACACTAGAACTGGGTTTTACTGGGCTGGTAGAGACAATAGTAGCTTCCTAGGCCTGATGATTCTACCCACTGTTTGGTGTTCCTTGGCTTGTAGACACATTACCCATACCTCAGGGACTGACAAGGTCAATTGTTGGTGGTCCTCTGGGCCCTTGCTCATGCTCTGCAATGAGGCTTGATTCTATTCCCATCCCTGGCACAGTTTGCTGTGGGACCTTGCCAAGTGTCTCTCTGTGTCTTTATGCTCTTATTGGTTACTTTGAATAGCCAGAGTGTCCTGCAGATTTACTTCACAACATTTTTAAGTGCAGTGTCAATAAGAACATTATGCTTTTTCAGGTAGAGGGCACTTTGAAGGAGAATAATCAATGGTATTCCAGGACTTCTCTGTGAAACTGAAATATTAATAGAATATTTCACTACTCAATTCTGGGAATGTTGCAAGGGGTAGAAATGAACTCCAGGTCATAGAGTTTCTCTTGCCCTCTCCAGGTTACTTCAGGTAAATAATATGTGGTCTCACCAGCTCCACACAGCACACCCAGGTGCGCTGTCTCTCCTCCTAGGAAGACATTATGCAGAGTTTTGACAATAACTGTTTCAGGCTCTTGGGGCTGCCATAACAAAGCATCACTTGTTTGGTGGCCTAAGCAACAGACATTATTGTCTCACTGTTCTGGAAGCTGGAAGAATGAAATCAAGGTATGGACCAGGTCGGTCCCTCTGAGGGCTGTGAGGAGAACCTGCTCCATGCCTCTCTCCTAGCTTCGGGTGGTTTGTTGATCTTGGCTTGTAGAGGCATCACCCAGATCTCTGCCTCCATCTTCACATGATGTTTTCCCTTTGGGCATGGTCTGTGTCCAAATTTTCCCTTTTTATAAAGCACCAATGTATTGGATTCTGGCCTACTCTAATTATCTCATTTTAACTTGGTTACCACTATAAAAATTACCTGTCTCCAAATTAGATCACATTCTGAAATACAAGGGTTCAGGCTTCAACATAGGAACTTTCAGGGAACACAATTCAACCTATACTAAACTCAATTCAAGGTTACTATTGACTCTTTTTTTTTTTTGCCTTACGTTATTTTTATGGACACATAGTGGACTTGACTAACTTCCCTTTGTTGAAGAGTAAGTGTGAACTGATCTTAATTTTCTCTAACTGCTACCATTTGTGTTCCCTCAGCTGTCCCTTCTGTTCTGTGTCCTGCTTCCTTAAGGACATTCTACTTTGATTCCCTAACATTTCATTTATTAAAATGTCTTCATTTGGACTTTGTGTTCATTGGTATGGCAGGTTCTTTACAGGACTCTCCCCAGTGAAACACCTAAAATATTGATTTAAAAAAAGAAACATAGCCCTGGTTGGTGGCTCAGTGAGTGGGTAGGTGCCGGCCTGTGAACCCAAAGGTTGCTGGTTTGAATCCCAGCCAGAGCACATAACCAGGTTGCAAGCCAGGTCTCCAGCCAGGTCCGTAGCTGGAGGCAGGTGAAAGGCAATCAACCATACATTGATGTTTTCCTCCCTCTCTGCCTCCCTCCCTTCCCCTCTCTCTAAAAAATAATAAACAAAATCTTAAAAAACACCAATAACAAAGAAACACCTTTTTAAATGTACTAATGAGCTGGAATAAAAGAAAGTATCAGAGTGTTCTTTTTAAATAAATTTTTATATTTTAGAATAATGTTAGATGTACCGAAATTTGCAAAACTCATAAAGTTGTAGCTTCAGTTTTCCCCAAGGTTATCATCTTCCATTCCTGTGGTTCATTTGTCAAAACTAAGATAATAACATAGGTATGTTACTATCAGCTAAGCTTCAGGCTCTCTATAGAGTTCACCAGTTTTTCCTGGCCAAGAATCCAGCCCAGGGTACCACACCTCATTCAGCTGTCATGTTGCTCCCTGCCTCTACCCCCACGTGTTAATCTGGGAGCCCAGGGATCTATAGGCCTCATTAGATTAATGTAAAATAATCTTCACTGCACAGAAAGGGACAGCTAGAAAATATGTCTGTCACAACCCTAGGTGCTGCGTAGAGAAAAAAAGAAAGTTCCTCATGAGATGTGTAATCAAAAGCCAATCTTTACATGAGTTTTCAGTCTAAGTTAACCCTACCTTGTGGGCTGAAAAAAACTTCACACACAAAAATGTAATTTTAAAAATGCTGGGTTAAAATCACCATTAGGTATAGTTGGTATTATATTTAATATTTGTATTGTATAATATATAGTCAACAAGTATATTATTTATGTAGCATAAATAGTCTAAAAAATATGTATAACAGGTGAGGTTTTAAAAAATCAATGATTAAACAGACTGAAAAAATTGAGAAACATAAACCAGAAGATTGATCTCAACAAATCACTCAGCATGTGGTCTTGTGATACAAAGATTTGGAAAATATGAAAGAAAGGTTCAGAGAAAATAAGAACAAAATGAGAAAGTCACCAGTACCGTCTATGAGAATCTTCTCCACTAATGGAAATGTCCTAAACAGCTGCATGTGGCAAGTGATTGCTCTATTGGACATCACAGGTTTAGCTGTGTTGTGATCAGTGCACCAGAAGAAGATAGTTAGAATGGGGAAAAAGTATATGCAAAGAGATAATGGCTGAGGATTTTCCATTATTGAAAGACACCAATATTTATTCTAGAAATCCACCCTTCCCCCCAAATTTAAGCAAGATAAATAAAAAGAAATCTATACCATGGTCCACCATAGGCAAACTGCAGGACATCACAGGAATAAAGAAGGCTGGTACAGGGTGAGTAGCCAGTGAGAAAAGCCAGATAACCCACAGAGGAATGCTGATTAGACTGATGGCTGCTTCTCTCAGCACTGGTGGAAATTGCTGGACCAAGGAATATTATTCTCAATGTGTTCAGAGGATGCCTGTCGATTTACAGCACTTTCTCCTGTGAAACCACCTTTTAAGCATGAGGATAAAATAAAGACATTACAGACAAACCGTATCTGACAGGGTTTACTATGGAAAGACCTCCACTAAAGAAAATTCTGAAAGCTTATTTTAGGCAGGAGGAAAATCATTCCAGGTGAGAGGTCCAAGATCCAAGTGGGAATGATGGGCAAAGATACTGATAAGCCTAAATAAAGATTCTAAAACCATAAAAATGATGTCTAGTTTCTGTGGAAAATTAGGTTAACTAAATAAAAATACTACAGAACAACAGCATGTAAGATGGGAAAGGCTTGGTCAGAAAGTGTAGATACATTAGATCATTATCTAATTGGCACTGAAAAGCAGACCGCCACTTTTAACTTTCAAATATCTATAGGCTAAAAGTAGAATAGAATTAAAAAAAAAAAACAAAAACAAAAAACAAAACCTAACCAGAAAAAGGGATACAAAGGATTTGGTCAGCACAATTAGCGACCTTGATCAAATCGACCTACTTAAAACATAGCATCCAGCTGTAGGAGAAAATACCTTATTTTCAAATACATGGGATATTACTGTAGATTGCTTAAGTGCTAGGCCCCAGAACAGGATTACAAAAGGCTGTACTCACCCAGAATGTGGTCTTAGACACAAATACATTTAGAAATAATATATGTAGCGAATAAAATCTAGAAAAGCCCCATTCATTTGGAAATGAAACATATATATCTAACATATATACGTGCTTCCAAAAACCTTATGGGTCAGAGAAGACATATCAATGAAAAATTTAAAATATCTAGGGCTGAATAATGAGCACATTGTAAATAAAACTTGGGAATGCAATTAAACCAGAACTTAGAAAGTTAATGTTTGCATTAGAAAAGTAGGAAGGATCAAAATTATGGAGCTAAGCATTAAATTTAAGATGTAACAAAAAGAACAGCAGAATGAAACTCCTCAAACAGTACGAAGGAAAGAACAGATACTTATTAATATAACATGACATGGTTATGATCCTCATTTATTCAACCAGTAGTTATTGGGCACTTAGTATATACTAGAAAATCACAAAGTCCCTTAAACCCTCAAGCTTGCCTTCTGATGGGAGATCAGACAATACATTAAAAAAAATGAATGAATGAATGAAGAGCATAATTGTAAGTAGTGAGAACCATATCAAACACGAAGAATATACAGCAAGATGAAAGGAGTAGAGGGTGAGTTAGAGGTGGAGAGTTGGTGGAGGCTATTTTAGATTTCAGGATTTCTTCCAAGGACAGGAACTGATGTAGCTATTAGGAAATGGAAAAATCCCACATCCTAAATAATAGAATAATGGTGGGCTCCCAGCCTGATGCCTCTGCGTGTGACCTTTGGTGGCTCAGTCAGGGTTGTGGGGAAGGAAACTGTCAATATGGGCAACAGCTGAGACAGGTAGATAATTGCTCTCCAGGACTCTGGCTCCAGAAACTCTTTCAGAGCCCTTTCCCTGATTATCTCCCTCTCCATCCATGTCCTCATATTGCCCCTGGCTGTCCTCACCGTTTGGTTGCTCCACAAGACTTCTTTGGAAGCCCTTTACACTCTGACTCTTGCTCCCAATCTGCTTCTGTTGGGCTGTATCCAGCTCCTCCAGGAGCCTTGTGGAATGGACAGAACATCAGGAGGGTAGTCACAGGATTCGTTTTTGAATCCAGCTTTGTGATATTGGCTAAGTCACCTGCTAGTCCTCTGTTCCCTCGTCTATCAAACATGCAGGTCAGTTCATGACCTATAGGAGCCCTTCCATTGCTGTGAGCCCACAATGCAGGACATTTAACTGGTGCTAAGAAAAAGAAAATGCAGCAATATGGGGAAATGCATATTGCATTTCTTCACCTTCACCCACAGAAGTATAGGCCTATCAGCCTTCTAGTCAAAGCAAAGACTGGGTGGGGGAGAGGGAGGAAAGTGATGCTGCCATTTGAGTAACCTGATGGCCTCCCCAGAAATAGAAAAGCCAAAGCTTAATTGCAACAGGAAACATCAGCAAAGATTTCATACAGAAGGTGGCATTTGAGTAGGGTTTTGAAGGGCAGTAGGACTTTTAGAGGGGAAAGGCCTTCCAGAATAAGTGAGTGATGTGAGCAATGCCAAGGTGGGAGGGAGGGAAGTGGGTGGCACACATACCCCATGCATAGCGCGTACTCTTCCTGGCCAGGGCAGGCAGCAGCCAGGAGTTGCTTGTAGGAAGTGTATAATAATAGCAACCTTTGGCTTGGTGCCAGGAACTGCCGTATGATTTACATACTTTTAAAAGTTTAATCCGCAAACCAATTCTATGAGGTTGGGTACTACCATCATCCCATTTTACAGATAATAAAATTGAGGCCTAAAATTGATGAAGCTGGGATTCAAATTCAAGTCTAATTATAACTGATACCAGAAGTAGAGTATTCAACAGAGCTGAGAGGGATGAAAGAGCCGAAATTACAAGCTAGGAATCTGGGGAGGGAGTCAGCAGATGTGAAGAAACGCTGGGTTTGTGCATGATGTGACCAGTGGAGGCATGAGTTGGCCGACTTTGGTGTTTTAGTGCCTGTTTTGGAGTGAAAATGTTCATAATGAAAGTTCTGCTTGACAGATGATGATGGCTCCAGAGGGAATCATGAGGGAAGACAAGTCTGTACTCTGCATATTCTAAATGCAGTTACTGGGGAGAGAGGAATGGCGCCCAGCTTGTCATTCTGCCTTCGGGGAGGCGGCCATGGTCTGTGCAGTGGTGGGCTGGCGAGCCACTTTCTGAAAGACCACACGCACACACACTCACACACACACACACACACACACACACACACACACACACACACATATACCCCTTGATTTGTAGTATTGCTGACTTCATGGTGTAAACTTTCCCCCATAGCTTATTATGAGGTACCTGCATGAGGTTACTAATTATGAAATTGGAAATACAGGTCTATAGTCACCCAAGAGCCCCTGCAAGCAGGTCTCAGCACAACCGGGACTATGTCATAGGTCTGGGGTGAGGTGGCAGAACTGCAGGCTATACAGTGTATTGCTGTTCACCACTTTATCTTCTTATCTGATAGAATGCCTCTTTTCTTTTGTGGAAGGATTTGCTTGGGACAAAAAGGTGATGTGAGATTGGCTATGGCTGAATAGTTCAGTTGGTTGGAGCATCATCCCCATATGCCAAGGTTGTGAGTTCAATCCCTGGTCAAGGCATATACGAGAATCAACCAATGAACACATAAGTAGGACCACAAATCAATGTCCCCCTCTCTTTCCCTCTTTCTTTCTACTTCCCTCCCTCTCCCTCCCTCTCTCAAATCAATCAATAAAAATAAATTATAAAAGATGTGAGACTGTAAAAGAGAACAAAAGTGATACGCTCAAGAAACAAAAGATGATGTAAATGAAAGTATGAACAAATGAACCTGCCTCTTAGAAGATGAATTTCTTTCTCAATGTGTAGCTGTGCCAAATATGGTGTTTCCTTCCAGAGCTTAGGGGTGTGCCTCTAGGAACTTGGACAAAGCAATATTCCACGGTGGTCAAGAGCACAGTCCTGGATGGAAACTGCCTTGGTCTAAGTACGAGATCTACCACTAAGTTCAAAGTCTACCACTTACTGTTCTATGTGACCTCAGACAAGTCACTTGAACCATGCTTTGCCTCAATGTCCTCATCTCTAAAATGGTGATAAAGTGTCCACACCACGGGGCTGTTATGAGGGTTAAACTATCATATATAAAACCCTTAGAATTATGCCAGGCACATAGTGACTCTCAAGTCATTGTTTTCATCATCTTCATCATCATCATTTGTAATTGTTACTCTCATTTGCTGATTTTCTCTTTTCTGTGTAAATGGAAGCTATAATTGGTTCATGTAAGTTACAGTTTATTGTCATGTTTGCCCACATAAAAAATACCCCAGGTTTAAAATAACTTCTCAAGTCGAATATTCCTTAAGTATAACTTTTTTTTCTGGGGCTCAGAGTTGGCCATCATAGCCTCATGTTCTGAACATTTGATACGAACACTTGGGCAGTGAACGAGTGATTAACATTTTAGCACAGAGCATTAAGTTCGGCATCATTTAATAGATGTGCAGACATGCCCATATCTTGTGGCAGTGGAGCTCTAGGGGAAAATTTGGATAAATTAAATACACCAATAATCCCCAGGCCTTATTTGGCCTGTACTTCACTGTCTTCCTCCTGCTAGGCTTTACGATTTTTCCTTACCTAGAACTCCAGACAGATGGTTTAATAACTGGCTTTGTAGGGTGCCCCCTCACCCCACTGCTGTGTGTTTGGGGGCTGCACTGATAAGCAGCAGGCAGCTAGGGGATTCCCACCTGGGATAGGGAGCCACTGGGCAAATGAAGGTTAACTTACCTCTGATGAAAACCCTGTTTTATTACCGAGATACCTGGAAGACCCTCTCCCATAAAGAAAACATGTAGCTGGATCCTATTCAAATTAGCCGGTGTGTTTATGACACCCAGAGACCTGGGGCTATCAGAAAAGGCAAGTGCCATTTTTCTGATTAGGTGGAGTCCAACCACCTAATCAACTTGTGACAATTTTGCAAGCTGTTAGAGGTGTAATAGCATGGGGTGGTGATTGTAGGTAGTCATTCCTCTTCTCTGCCTCAAAAAGGCCCTGCAATCAGGGTTCAAACGTAGGCTCATTTGTCCAATAAAGTATTTGTTGAGAGTTTCAGGCACTGAGGAGAGTGTAATGAATAAGACAGTCAAGGTGCCTGCCCTCATAGATGTTACATTCTAGAGGGAGAGTCCACTACTTGGACTATATCCAAAGAATCCTGAAACACCAATTCATAAGAACCTACGTACACCTATGTTCATAGCAGCACTATTTACAATAGCCAAGTGCTGGAAACAGCCTAAGGGCCCATCAGTGGATGATTGGATCAAAAAACTTTGGTACATTTACACAATGGAATACTATGCAGCAGAAAGAAAGAAGGAACTCCTACCCTTTGCAACAACATGGATGGAACTGGAGAGTATTATGCTTAGTGAAATAAGCCAGTCAGTGAAGGACAAATACCATATAATCTCACCTATTACAGGACAATAATGAACAAAACTAACAACAAGCAAAACAGAACCAAATATATGAATACAGTGAATAGGCAT
>PVIW01009540.1:0-51242 GCA_004026585.1 Noctilio leporinus
GTTCCTGGAAACAAATGACAATGAACACACAACAGCCCAAAACCTATGGGCTACAGCAAAGGCAGTTCTCAGGGGGAAATTGATAGCAATACAGGCCTTCCAAAAAAGGTTACAAGAAGTTTATAAAAACGACCTAACCACAAAGCTGCAAGAACTAGAGGAGCAACAACAAACAAAGCCCAGAGCAAGTAGAAGGAAGGAAATCATCAAGATCAGAGTAGAACGAAATAACTCAGGCATTCAAACTACAATTCGAAGAATCTACAGGACCAGGAGCTGGTTCTTTGAAAAAATAAACAAAATTGACAAGCCCTTATCCAGATTCATAAAGAAAAAGAGAGAGAGGACCCAAATAAACAGAATCATAACTGAAAGGGGGGAAATCACAACTGATTCCTCAGAAATGCAAAAGATTGTAAGAAATTACTACAAACAACTCTATGACAAAAAATATGACAACCTGGATGAAATGGACACATTTCTGGAAAGGTATAATCTACCAAAACTGAACCCAGAAGAAGCAGAGAGCCTGAATAGGCCAATAACAACTAGTGAAATTAAAGAAGTCATCCAAAATCTCCCAAAGCACAAAAGCCCTGGACCAGATGGCTACACAGGTGAATTTTACCAAACATTTAAAGAAGAACTAACTCCTATCCTCCTCAAACTATACCAAAAAATTCAGGAAGAGGGAAGACTCCCATACTCGTTCTATGAGGCCAATATTATTCTAATCCCAAAACCAGGGCAAGACACAACTAAGAAAGAAAGCTACAGGCCAATATCTCTGATGAACATAGATCCTAAAATTCTCAACAAAATATTGGCCAATCGGATTCAGCAGTATACTACAAAGATCATACACTATGATCAAGTGGGCTTCATCCCAGGGATGCAAGGATGGTACATCATTTGTAAATCAATCAATGTAATACACCACATCAACAAATTGAAAGATAAAAACCATATGATCATATCAATAGATGCTGAAAAAGCATTTGATAAATTGCAGCAACCATTTATGATAAAAACCCTCAGCAAAATGGGAATAGAGGGAGCATACCTCAACATCATAAAGGCCATCTATGAGAAACCTCATATGAGGTATGAGAAGCCAACATCATACTTAATGGACAAAAACTGAAAGCTTTCCCCCTAAGATCAGGAACAAGACAAGGCTGTCCACTTTCTCCACTTCTATTCAACATTGTCTTGGAAGTTCTAGCTATAGCCATCAGAGAAGAAAAAGGAATCAAAGGTATCCAAATTGGAAAGGAGGAAGTCAAACTGTCAGTATTTGCACATGATATGATAGTGTACATAAAAAACCTGATTGTCTCCACCAAAAACTCGACCTAATAAGCAAATTTAGCAAAATAGCTGGGTATAAAGTCAATATCCAGAAATCAAAAGTATTTTTGTAAACCAATAATGAAACAACAGAAATAGAAGCAAAAAAAACAAATCCCATTTACCATAGCAACAAAAAAAATAGGGTACCTAGGAATCAACTTAACTAAAGAGGTCCAAGACCTGTACTCAGAAAAGTACAGAACAATGAAGAAAGAAATCAAGGAAGACACAAATAAATGGAAGCATATACCATGTTCGTGGATGGGAAGAATTAACATCATTAAAATGTCCATACTACCCAAAGCAATCTACATATTCAATGCAATCCCAATTGAAATACCAATGACAGACTTCACAGAAATAGAAAAAATACTTCAAAAATTTATTTGGAGCCAAAAATGCCCATGAATAGCCACCATAATCTTCAGAAAGAAGAACAAGGTAGGAGGAATCACAATACCAGACTTCAAACAATACTACAAGGCTAATGTCATCAAAACAGCATGGTACTGGCACAAGAATAGACATATAGATCAATAGAATAGAATAGAGAGCCCAGAAATTAACCCAGGACTCTATGGTCAACTAATATTTGACAAAGGGGGAAGGAACATCAAGTGGAGTAAAAGTAGTCTCTTCAACAAGTGGTGTTGGGAGAACTGGACAGCAACATGCAAAAAGATAAAACTAGACCACCAACTTACACCACACACCAAAATAAACTCAAGTTGGATAAAGGATTTAAACATAAGCAGTGCTACCATAAAGGTCCTGGAGAAAAATACAGGCAGTAAGCTTTTGGATATCCTACGCAAAAATATGTTTACTGATACTTCACCAAGGGCAAAGGCAATAAAAGAATGAATCAACAAATGAGACTATATCAAATTGAAAAGTTTCTGTTCAGCTAAAGAAAATATCAGCAAAATTCAAAGGGAACCAAGTGTATGGGAAAACATAATTGCCAATGATACCTCAGACAAGGGTCTGATCTCCAACATATATAAAGAACTAATGCGACTCAACACCAGGGAGACAGACAGCCCAATTAAAAAATGAGCAAAAGACCTGAACAGACAACTCACTGAGGAAGATATACAAAGAGCCTAGAGGCATATGAAAGATTTCTCAAAATCAGTAGTCATCAGAGAGATGCAATTGAAAACCACAATAAGATACCACCTCACACCTGTCAGAATGGTAATCATCAGCAAATCAACAAACAAGAAGTGTTGGCGAGGATTCGGGGCAAAGGGAACCCTCATACACTGTTGGTGGGAATGTAGGCTGGTGCAGCCACTGTGGAAAACAGTATGGGGTTTCCTTAAAAAACTAAAAATGGAACTGTGTTTTGATCCAGCAATTCCACTACTTGGACTATACCCAAAGAATCCTGAAACACCAATTCATAAGAACCTATGCACACCTATGTTCATAGCGGCACTATTTACAATAGCCAGGTGCTGGAAACAGCCTAAGTTCCCATCAGTGGATGATTGGATCAAAATACTTTGGTACATTTACACAATGGAATACTACACAGCAGAAAGAAAGAAGGAACTTGTACCCTTTGTAACAACATGAATGGAACTGGAGAGTATTATGCTTAGTGAAATAAGCCAGTCAGTGAAGGACAAATATCATATGATCTCACTCATTACGGGACAATAATGAACAAAACTAACAACAAGCAAAACAGAACCAAGTATATGAATACAAAAAATAGGCCTTCAGTGGTCAGGGGGAAAGCGGTTTGGGGGGAGAGGGAGAGGGGAGGCAGAGGCAAGAAAGGGGATCAGTTTAGACAAGAACCTAGTATAAAAGAACCATGGACATGGACAACAGGTGGGATTGACTTTGGGGGGAATGGGTGGGTGGGGAGGGGGATAGAGGGGAACAAAAATGGGATGGATGTAATACAACAACAGTAAAATTAAAAAACAAACAAAGAAACAAAAATAGAAAAGAAAATGAGAGGCCCCAAATAAACAAAATCAGAACTGACAGAGAAGAAATCACAACTGATACTTCAGAAATACAAAAGATTGTAAGAAATTATTACAAACAACTATCTGACAAGAAATATGACAACCTCGTGAAATGGACACATTTCTGGAAATGTATAATCTACCAAAACTGAACCCAGAAGAGGCAGAAACCCTGAATAGGCCAATAACAACTAGTGAAATTGAAGAAGTAATAATAAATCTCCCAAAGCACAAGCGCCCCAGACTGGTGGATGCACAGGTGAATTTTACCAAACATTCAAAAAGAACTAACTCCTATCCTTCTCATCCTATACCAAAAAATCCAAGAAGAGGGAAGACTCCCAAACTCTTTCTATGAGGCCAATATTACTCTAATCCCAAAACCATGTCAAGACACAACTAAGAAAGAAAACTATAGGCCAACATCTCTGAGGAACATAGATGCTAATATTCTCAACAAAATATTGGACAACCGGATTCAGCAGTACATCACAATGATCATACACCATGATCAAGTGGGTTTCATCTCAGGGATGCAAGGATGGTACAGCATTTGCAAATCAATAAATGTAATACACCACATCAACAAATTGAAACACAAAAACCATCTGATCATATCAATAGATGCTGAAAAAGCATTTGATAAAGTACAGCAACAATTTATGATAAAAACCCTCAGCAAAATGGGAATAGAGGGAGCACACCTCAACATCATAACCTGAAGCCAACATCATACTGAACCGACAAAAATTAAAAGCTTTCACCCTAAGATCAGGAATGAGACAAGGCTTTCCACTTCTAACACTTCTGCTCAACATCATCTTAGATGTTCTAGCCATAACTCTCAAAGAAGAAAAATGAATCAAAGTATCCAAATTGGAAAGGAGGAAGTCAACCTGTCATTATTTGCACATGATATGATAGTGTACATACAAAACCCGATAGGCTCCACCAAAAACTTACTTGACCTAATAAGCAAATTTAGCAAAATAGCTAGATATAAAGTCAATACTCAGAAATCAAAAGCATTTTTTATATACCAATAATGAAACATCAGAAAAAGAAGTGAGAAAACATATCCCATTTACCATAGCAACAGGAAAAATATAGTACTTAGGTATCAATTTAACCAAGGATGTAAAAGACCTGTACTCAGAAAACTACAGAACAATGAAGAAAGAAATCAAGGAAGATACAAATAAATGGAAGCATATACCATGTTCATGAATGGGAAGAATGAACATCATTAAAATGTCCATACTACACAAAGCAATCTACATATTCAATGCAATCCTAATTAAAATACCAATGACAGACTTCACAGAAATAGAAAAAATACTTCAAAAATTTATATGGAACTAAAAACACCCACAAATAGCCACAGAAATCTTGAGAAGGAAAAACAAGGTAGAAGGAATCACAATACCAGACTTCAAACAATACTACAAGGCTACTGTCATCAAAACTGTCTGGTACTGGCATAAGAATAGACATATAGATCAATGGAACAGAATAGAGAGCCCAGAAATTAACCCAGGACTCTATGGTCAACTAATATTTGACAAAGGGATAAGGAACATAAAGTGGAGTAAAAGTAGTCTCTTCAACAAGTGGTGTTGGGAAAACTGGTCAGCAACATGCAAAAAGATAAAACTAGACCACCAACTTACACCATACACCAGAATAAACTCAAGATGGATAAAGAACTTAAACATAAGCAGTGCCACCATAAAGGTCCTGGAGAAAAATATAGGCAGTAAACTTTTTGATATCATACACCAAAATATGTTTACTGATACTTCACCAAGGGCAAAGGAAATCAAAGAACGAATCAACAAATGGGACTATATCAAATTGAAAAGTTTCTGTTCAACTAAAGAAAACACCAGCAAAATTCAAAGGGAACCAACTGTATGGGAAAACATATTTGCCAATGATACCTCAGACAAGGGTTTGATCTCCAAAATATATAAAGAACTTATGGGACTCAACACCAGAGAGACAGAGAGTCCAATTAAAATCATGTGCAAAGGACCTGAACAGACACCTCTCTGAGGAAGACAAAGGGCCCAAATGCTTATCAAAGAATGCTCAACACAGTAGCCATCAGAGAGATGCAAATTAAAACCGCAATATGATACCACCTCACACCTGTCAGAATGGCAATCATCAACAAATCAACAAACAACAAGTGTTGGCGAGGATGTGGGGGAAAGGGAACCCTGGTGCACTGTTGGTGGGAATGCAGGCTGGTTCAGTCACTGTGGAAAACAGTATGGAGTTTCCTAAAAAAAAAACCTAAAAATGGAACTGCCTTTTGATTCAGCAATTCTATTACTAGGACTATACCCAAAGAATCCTGAAACACTAATTCATAAGAATCTATATACCCTTATGCTCATATCAATACTATTTATAATAGCCAAGTGCTGGAAACAGCCTAAGTGCCCATCACTGGATGATTGGATTAAAAATCTTTGGTACATTTACACAATGGAATTCTATATAGCAGAAAGAAAGAAGGAACTTGTACCTTTTGCAACAACATGGATGGAACTGGAGAGTATTATGCTTAGTGAAATAAGCCAGTCAGTGAAGGACAAATATCATATGATCTCACCCATTACAGGACAATAATGCACAAAACAAACAACAAGCAAAACGCAACCAGGTATATGAATACAGTGAATAGGCCTTTGGTGGGCAGGAGGAAGGGTGTGTGGGGGAGGGAGGAAGAGGGGCAAGGAAGGGGAGCAGTTTAGACAAGAACCTAGTATGAAGGAACCATGGACATGGACAAAAGATGGGGTTGACTTTGGGGGGGAATGGGTGGGTGGGGAAGAGGACAGAGGGGAGCAAAAAGGGGATGGATATAGTACATTAACAATAAAATTAAATTTAAAAAAAGTGCTGTTAATACAGTAAACTCTAGAGATTATTTCCTTAACCTCAGGATCGATTGTCTGACAGGGAACTGTGGCTCACTACCCAGAATCATTAGAGAGTATCTTATGGCACTACACTAGTCCAGCGAAATGATCAAATTCAAAGTACATTTTAAAAATTTTGTTATTGTTATATTACATCCATTCCCTTTTTCCTCCCCTCTGTCCCTTCCCCACCCACTCACTCCCCTCCAAGGTCAATCCCATTTGTTGTCCATGCCCATGGTTCTTCTATGTCAGTTCCTTGACTAAACTGTCCATTTCTTTGCCTCCTCCTCCCTCCTCCCCTCTGCCCGTTTAAGGTCTATTCATTGTATTCATGTATCTGGTTCTGTTATCCTTCTTTGTTTGTTTTGTTCATTATTGTCCTGTAATGGATGAGATCATATCATATTTGTCTTTCAGTGACTGGCTTATTTCACCATAGTATGGTTTCTATTGAATGTGTATCACTTTCACACCATTGTAAAATTAAAATATCATGTCAATTTATTGCAAGTCAGGGACCAACATATTTCCCTGAGGGTTCCTCACAGGATTGAGCCCCAGTTGCACAGTGCAGTTACCTGTTATTTAATGCACCCTCTATTGGTATTTCTCTACCCTTGTCTCATTTTTTCCACTTCCTCCTATATATAGATTTTGATCACCTCCCAAATTTAAAAAATTTACCAGGTCCCTCTCTCAAGATCTGCATTGGGTTGGGGACTGGGGCAAATATGAGAGTGATAGTGGTCCTTCAGTGTCCCTTGGGTGAATGAACTATTGCACATCCCCCACTCAGAGCCAAGTGTCCAAACCAAAGAGAAACATTCACAGTTCCTATTTCTGAGTGAAGGATATGCTGCTGCTCTGGATAGTCTGAAGGTTCAAGGCCCTGTGTGAGTACCCTGAGGTGATTACAGAATCTATATTTTAACTGTAACAGGTTTCAAGAGACCAGGTGCAAAAATCACAGCTGAGGAATGAGACTTATTATGACTCTATTATTTTGTTGTGTGTTTTAAATGTACTATTTTACAGGTTATTCATAGATTTTACCAATTTTATATTTGTCCTAATTAATGACTCATGTATTTAATTTTCTTGTTTATTCAATAAATATTGTAGACTGTTTCCTACATGTCAGACACAGTACTAAATACCAGCAATACATTAATAAGGGCACAGGTAGATTATGACTCATATATTCATGGAATTTATACTAAAAAAGGCAGATAATAAGCTAACAGTTAGATAATCTACTTTTTAATTACAATGACGTGCCATGAAACAGAATGTATGTTTGATTGAGCTTCTGAATTTCTGGAAACTAAACACTGCAAAGCAGCCAAAGATTATTACTATATCCTAGCCTTCTTGGAATGGCTACCATATCTTGTATCTATATAATTTTATTTTCCATATTATCTAAGAGTGGGAGAATATAGCACTGTTTTATTAATTTCTGTTTTGTTTCTTTTTTGTTAATTTCAATAGTGCAATGACTGTCAATACTATTAACTGGTTCCACAGAAATTTTTATCGATGCCTATAGTGGCAGAATGAATTACTGACAGGATTAATCTTCTCCCAAATAATTCAACCCTTCTTTAAGTTTCAGCAATAAGTTTCCTAAGTGTTCATTTACTATAAAACATCTCCTTTTAGCTTTCATATATGCTATAGGAGACCTCTATTACCTTGTCCTTTCACCATATGATAGTGTTAAATATAATAGTAATCGCTTAATATCATAAAACATGGGAAGGAAGATTGTTTAGGTTTGAATATAATCAATTCACTCCAATTCTAGTTTAGGTGAAAATTTATTGCTAAATTGTATTTTTAGAACTGCTTTAATTATTTAATATTGAACTCAAAATGATTAAGTGGAACACTACTGATTTTGAAACAACAACAACAACAACAAAATGTCCTTGTAATAAGATTAAGAATAAGACTGCAAAAATTTTAGGCCATAGAAGTAGATTTTCATGGTCTCCATGAGCTCCTAGAGGTGAATTTGCAAACCATATAGTTCTTATGCTTAGGTTGGAAATTCTAACAAGAAAAAAGGTCTAGTTTGTTAATTGAAGAATGAAAGATACATGTATAAATGTTAATATTTTTAAAGTATATAATACAGTTAAATTTGACCATGACCACCATCCATTTAGATCTAAAATCAGTAGACCATCAGTAGATGAGTGGATCAAAAAGCTATAGTACATTTATACAATGGAATACTACTTGGCTATAATAAAGAAGGAAATCTTAACTTTTTGCAACAGTACAGATGGACCTGGAGAATATAATGCTAAGTGAAATAAGCTAGTCAGAGAAAGACAATAATCATATGATTCCACTTATATGTGAAATCTAATGAACAAAATAAACTGATGGACAAAATATAAACAGAGACATGGACACATGGAGCATACTGATAGCTGGGGACCTTGATGAAGAAGATGAAGGCATTAGGCAAATAAAAAGTAATTTATAAGCCCTGGCTGGTGTGACTCAGTGGATTGGTACCAGCCTGCAAACCCAAGGGTCGCAGGTTCAATTCCCCAGTCAGGACACATAACCAGGTTGCAAGCCAGGTTTCCAGCCAGGTCCATAGCTGGAGGCAGGTGAAAGGCAACCATACATTGACTTTTCTCTCCCTTTCTCCCTTCCTCCCTGTCCTTCTCTCTAAAAATAATGAATAAAACTTATTTAAAAAATAATTCATAGACACAGACAACAGTATGGTGATTACCAGAGGGAAAGGGACTAGGGGGAGATAAGAGAGGGTAAAAGGGGGATAAACAGTGATGGAGGGAGACTTGACTTGGGGTAGTGAACACACAATACAATATACAGGTCATATATTATAGAACTATACATCAGAAACCTATATAAGTTTATTAACCAGTGTGACCCAAATCAATTTAAAAATTAAAAAAACACAATAAAATATCACAAAAAATATCTTAGAACATTACTTTGGAGAGTGAGGGGATGAAGACATTCAATGAGCCCCCTAGTCTGAGCTACCTAAATTTTCTAATCATGCCCTTGTCCTGATATTCTTGGGCTATGTTGACATAAGTAGCCCTCCTTGATGTTTTAAAGCCATTTCATATTATCTGGAGAGAAATATCAAAGAACTCATTGTGGTGTCATGTTAAGGTTCAAAAGAATAAAATTTCTAGATAACCAAACTTTATTCTATTAATAAAACAATCTGATTTCAGTGAAATCTTTCTGAAAATTTTCTTGCTTTACTCTTCTCAAAGAAAGCTTTTTCAGGATAATTTCTAGATTCCCTTTTTTATTTCAGATAAATGTGCTCTTGATAAGAAGCATGTTTGTACAACATTCTAAACATATATGCTTATCTATTTTCCTTAGAAAAACCTCTTCATTCCATGACTAAGAATTTTGAATGGTCTTTTGTATTTTATTAGTATTTTTGCCTTAACATAAATGTTGGGTTCACCCTTTGGGAACTAGTATGTGAATGTTTTTCTCTTCTCCATTTTTATCTCTAATTCTCCATCCTCCTAGATGCTACTCAGGACCATTAAAAATATATATCCCAGAACTAGGCAAGTACACATTCTTAACCTTGACAGGACTCCTTAAAAACAAATTCCACAATGGCTGTACCAATAAAAATAAAAGAACCTATACCAAAATTAGTTGCTTCATCATATAATTCAATTCCCATTACTGTCTACAATTCCTGTAACCCCTGCTGAATTTCAAAAATATTTTTTTTTCAAATAAGCCATTGATTTAAGCAAATCTTTGTTTACCATATTCTCCTAGATTTCAAAACCAATGAGAAACTCCACCAGTAGAAAGTTAGTTTAAAATTTGCATCTTTCCTGAGTTACCCTATATCTGTATAGGTTCATACATTAATATATCACCTATATATACTGACTTTATTGGCATGAATGACTATAAATAAGGTAAAGAGGAAGACTGAGAAAATAAAGTCAAAATGAAATAGCACTTTTATTATCTTAATTTCACTAAATTTATACTGAAGATCTGGATTAAAGTTTTACATTTCACCTGAGATAAACAGTATTTATAGTTATATCTTTGGTACATATGTTGTATTACCTACAGAGAGTTTAAAGGAGCAAAAGAAGGCAACCCAACCAGAAGCTCTGTTTTCTCTCTTCAATTGGTCATACTGAATATTCTCGATTTTATTTTATTTTAAAAATATTTTATTATTATTTTTAGAGAGAGGGGAAAGGAAAGAGGCAGAGAAGGAGAGAGACATCAATGTATGGTTGTCTTTCACCTGCCTCCAGCTACAGACCTGGCTGGAGACCTGGTTTGCAACCTGGTTATGTGTGCCCTGGCTGGGAATTGAACCAGTGACCTTTGGGTTCTCAGGCTGGTGCCTTATCCACTGTGTCACCAGCCAGGGCTTGAATATTCTCAATTTTAAAGGACAAAAGCAGTTGGTGGGAATGCAGCCTGGTGTAGCTACTGTAGAAAACAATATGGAATTTTCTCAAAAACACTAAAAATGGAGCTGTCTTTTGATTCAGCAATCCCCAATATTCATAGCAACATTATTTACAATACCCAAGTGTAGGAGAGAGACTAAGTGCCCATCAGTAAATGAGAGGAACAAAAAACTATGGTATGTATATAGAATAAAATACTACACAGCAGAAAGAAAGAAGGGATTCCTATCTTTTGTGACAGCATGGATGGAGCTGGTGAATATTATGCTAAGTAAAATAAACCAGTCAGTGAAAGACAAATACCATATGACCTCACCTAACACAGAAGACTAATGAACAAAATAGAACCACAGGCATGAAAACATGGAACAGACCAAAAGTGACCTAAGGGGATGGGGGAGGAAGATAATGGTGGAAAGAAAGGGAAGGGACTAGACAAGGAACTTGTATGAATGACCCACAGACATGAACAACAGCGTGAGAACTGACTGTGGGAGTGGGAACTGGGATGGGTGGAGAAAGGCAAAGGGCTAACAATTGAGGCTGCTGTTAATAGAATAACAATAAAAATAATTACATATTTAAAGTTAAAAAAATAGAAAATCATGAAGGTACTGAGTCATAAAATATGACCTTTATCAGCAGTATAAACCATTATTAATTTCACCTTAATGCATTCTAATGTTATGAACTTTATTATTTACCAAAATCCAACTAGTATCCTTAAAGGACTTCATATATCAAAGTTATTAATAAGAATGCTATATTTAATATTGCTTACATTAAATGAAATATTTTCATTAGCTCCCAAGGAGAATATTCACCTTGTTCTAATGTTGCTATGTTATCTCTGTTTCTCATTTTCTCTCTCTTTGAGAATGTGTCTCTTTTTCCTATTGTGCTTGCTCCCTTGTACACTCTATTCTGCCTTATAGGCTTATTTTACCTATTAGATGGGTTACATCCTACAGAATTATGTAAATAGTGTAATCACCAATGATCCTTCAGCCTCTTATTTGTTGCTGTGAATCCAGAATCACATTATTAAGGACTGCTGACCACAATGGATGTTATTATCTGCAGGGAAAGCAAAAAGAGCTTTGGAATCACAGTCATATTTCTTTGAATTCCAGGCATTTACAAAGGATACAAATGACTATTTGAAAAATAAAATAAATTTACCATATTTAAAAACGTAATTGCTAGCCATCTGGTAAAGGGATTAGATAGAATGATCTGGGAGTAGAAGAAGCCTTTACCTACTTGCCTGTTATATGCTGCAATACTGTTCTTTTTTTTCTTCTATGAAATAAGCATTTCTGTTTTTTGTTTTTTTTTTTAAGATTTTACTTATTATTTTGAGAGAGAGGGGAAGGGAGAAAGACATCAATGTATGGTTGCCTTTCACCTGCCTCCAGCCACAGACCTGGCTGGAGACCTGGCTTGCTTGCAACCTGGTTATGTGCATTGGCTAGGAATTGAACCAGCAACCTTTGGGTTCACAGGCCACGGCCTTACCCACTGTGCCACCAGCCAGGGCCGCATTTCTGTTTCTTAACTATACATTATATGAGGTCTATCCAGAAAGTATCAAGCCAATATCAATATAATTAAAACAGTTTGCGCAGCCAATACTTTTGGGACAGACCTTGCATGATACAGTATTTGGTAAGCATGCTTCATCCGATAGTTTTCAGTGTCCTATTTATTGTTCCTTAGACAAATTCTTAGGGGATAAAGAATAAGATTTTTAAAAATCAATTGAAAATTTTAATTCAATTGTAGTCTAAAAATATATGTGGGAACTTAATCATCTGAATAACTACTTCATGACCAAGTACTGCCAAAGAGTTCTAGGAAAAATGATTCTTTATGATTATATTCACAAGTAAATTTCAAGTATATTAGTACCTGCTGCATGAAGGCCTTTATAGATGTTCAGATGGAGAACTGAGTCATCAATTAGCTCTTGGAATACAAGTTTAATCAAACAAAAGGAACAAGACCCATTGCAGTAAAGATTATTCTATAATGCCCACACCTCAGGTGGACTGCGCTGTGCCAAGCAGGTTTTCTAAAAGGGATCCTCGTAGCACAGCTCACTGGAAGCTGCCTCACCCAGCAGTGCCTGAGCCTGGCACCTGATTACAATTCATTGATTTACATCTAAATAAATCTCTCCCGCCCTTCCACAACTGAGCTTGAAGGCCAAGCACAGATGGTTTGCATCTGAAGTGGTGTTTCACACCCAGCAGCACCTGGACCTTGGTGGCTAATTAAAGACTCATTAATTTACAGTTGACTTAGTCCTGCCTAGTGCTGTGTGAGCCTGGTGGCTGATTATGAATTAATGGTTTGCAACTGAGTTGGTCAGTCTCATCCAGCAATAACTATGCCTGGAGATTGATCACAGATTCATCGATTTACCACTAAAACTGTCTGGCCAAGTGGCATGAGAGCCTGACAGCTGATTATAGATTCATTGGATTACAATAGAATCTTTCTGTCTACACCAGTGGCCCCTCAGCTGGGCAGTTGATCACAGATTCATTGCATTACAATTGAATATTTCTTTCTGGACCAGCAGCACCTGAGCCTGGAAGCTGGCCAAAGATTTATTGGATTAAAGTTGAATCTTTTTGTCAAGCCCAGGCACATCTGAGCCTAGTGGCTGGTCACAAACTCATCAGATTATAATTTATTCCTTCTATTCAGACCAGTAGTGCCTGAGCATGGCAAATGATCAGAGATTCATTGATTTACAACTGAATCTGTCTCACCAAGCTGCACCTGAGCCTGACAGCTGCTCACAGATCCATTGGATTACAACTGAAACTTTCTGCCTAGCTGAGTGGGGCCTAAGCCTTGCAGCTGATCACAGTCTTATTGGATTACAACTTAATTAACTGTCATGCCCAATGGTGACTAAGGTGACCACTGATCACAGACTGATTGGTTTACAACAGAGCTAATGAGTCCTGCTTAGCAGTAACTACACCTGAAAGCTGTGCACAGATCAAATGAATTAAAAGCTGAAGAAGAAACCAGAAGCCAGCATGATACTCAATGGACAAAACCTAAAAGCGTTCTCAGATCAGGAACAAAAGAAGGCCATTTCACTCTTTCCACTCTGGTAAACATTGTTTTGGAAGTTGTAATCATAGCTATCAGAGAAGAAAAAGGAATCAAAGGTACCCAAATTGGAAAGGAGGAAATGAAACTGTCATTATATGCAGATGACATGATAGTGTACATACAAAACCATACAGACTTCACCAAAAACCTACTCTACCTAATAAGCATATTTAGCAAAATAGCTGGATATAAAGTCAATATTCAGGGAAGATGGCGACAGAGTAGAGAGCAGTGCTGATGGTGTTCTCGAGTACCAAAGCAGCTAGAGAACAGGATAGGGAGCGTGAGACGTCTTTATGACCCTAGGGATTGGAATGGGCAGCATCTGGACACAGGGAAGCACAGCCCAGAGGCAGAGGAGGCCAGCGGGACAGTAGGTGAGGCGTTCCCCACCCACTGGCCAGCGAGCCGAGGTCGGCTCTGGGCAGGGAGGGCTCTGCCCAGAGGGGCTCATTTGACTGAGGCCAGTTCCGGTGCTCCCTGGCAACTGGAAGTCTCAACAGTGAAGTGCGGGCTGCGAGGGCAAACACCGTAGGGAATGCAGAATTGAACTCTTGCAGGGGAGGGACTGTGTGAGAGACTCACTCCAGCAACAGGGAAAGGAGGCTTCTCGCAGGGCTAGAGGCAGAGGAGAAGAGTCCTGCGGAAAGCTGGAGCAGGGGAGGGGAGAACTGCACCCGCCGGGCGGGGAGAGAGCCGAAAACAGTGCTGCTGGGCCACGGGGGAAACAGCAGCTAGAAGCCGCTGCAAGAGGGGAGGCCCAGCTCTGCGCAACCACACAGGCCCCCAGGATCCCCAGAAACTCCTAGCGGCAAGCCCGCGAACCAGAACTAGTGGCGGGGGTAATTGACCCGCCAGTGCTGGAGACAAAGGCCACACCGCCCACGCCTGGGAGGGGCTTATCACAGAGGCCACGTAAAGAGCTCAGCGTAGAGCTGGTTGGCTTGCAGGTGTGGTGCCCGCCCAGGAAGGGCGGGACAGTGTAGGCGGACCTCGGACAGTGTTGACTGACAGGCCCAGCCGCCTCCTCCCAGAACTGCGGCGGCGGGGCCAGTCATCACAGGGATCAGCTAAGTTGCGGGCTGCCCTGCAGAAGTACTGGGTGCATGTCCTGGGCAGGAACCTCTGCCAGGAGAGGGAGGGGGCTGCCTGCGGGCTCCAGAACACCGGCAGCCCTAAAACCCAGCCAGGCTGCTGAAGGCCCAGCCTACCTGGGGGCGGACACTCAGAATCAGCCCTACTGTGACAATCAGAGGCCCTGCCATGCGCCAAGACCAGCCAGAATATAGACTATAGACTGTAAAGTCCTGACCAAGAAAAAGAGGCAGCATCAGGAAAGGGATTGCTGCCAATCTCAAGCACCTGAACTATACCGAGAGCAATATGAACTATTAAGCCCCAACATATCCTTTGCAAAAGTTACTCCTCACATATTCTTAATCCCCCCCATACCTCAATCCACCTAAATACCCAAGACCCTCCTCTACTCTCAAATTAAAGTCTACTCACTCTGTGGCTATAACACATTCCCAGACCTCAATCTAAGTATTCCTCCCTCCCCAGCCTTTCTAAACCCTTTCTTTATTCTTTTCTTCCTTCCTCTTTTTTTTTTTTCCTTCATTTAAAAAAATTTTTCTTTTCCTTTTCTTCCTGGTAAAGCCCACAGGTTCTGGCTCCACCTGGACCAATCAGAAATCATAAAGGGGGAACACACAGCTAAAACCTATCTTTATTAATATTGATTTCTCTTTGTCTTGTGACTTTCTCCACCCATCTTTTTTCTTTCTTTCTTTCTTTCTTTCTCCTTTCTTTTCTCCCTGATAAAACCCACTGGTCCTAGCTTCATCTGGACCAAACAAAGACCATAAAGGGTGAACAGAAACCTAAACCTTTTTAAATTAATACTGATTTCTCTTTCTCTTGTGACTTTCTCCCTTTTTTTTTTTTCCTCTGCTGAAAGCCCTCAGGTCCAGGCTCCATCTGGACCAGTCAGGGATTATTAAGGGTGAACAGCCATCTAAACCTTTCTTCTTATTATTATTATTTTTATTTCTTTTTTCCTTTTGCAATTTTTTGTTTGTTTGTTTGTTTGGTTTGGTTCGTTTTGGTATTTTGTTTTTGGCTTTTATTGTTTGTTTTTGTTTTTGTTTTTTGTTTTTGTTTTTGTGTCTGCCAAAAGCCCGCAAGGCCCAGAATACAACCAGACAGCCCAAATAAAGGACACACAAAGAACAGCAAGTGGAGAAAATCTGGGAGACGGCAACACTGAACTTCACAAATCTATCACAGAAGGGTGCTCAACTAAGGCAAGGAAGCGAAGCAGGTTAACCCAAGGAAAGAACATAAATAAATAAAGAGCAAGCAAGAACAGACACCAAAATGGGGGAAAAAAGAATCAGTCCATCACCAAAAGGAAAGGAAGAATCCCCAGAAAGAACACAAAATGGGGGAAAAAAGAATCAGTCCATCACCAAAAGGAAAGGAAGAATCCCCAGAAAGAACACAAAATGAAACAGAGGCACCTGGAATATCACAAAAGGAATTCAAAAGATTGATGATAGAACAGCTCAGTGAGCTCAGCCACATCAAAGAAAACTGTAAACAACTCCAGGAGAACTACAAACAACTCCAGGGAAAATACAAAGAACTCCAGGGAAATTACAAAGAACTCCAGGGAAGTTACAAGGAACTTACTGAGAACTACAACAGCATGAAAAAGGACATGGAAACTATCAATAAGTGCTGGGAGGAAATGAAGAATACAATTTCTGAATTGAAGAATACAGTAGAAGGAATCAACAGTAGGCTACAGGAAGCAGAGGACCGGATCAGTGAGTTGGAGGATAATGTAGACAAATACACCAAGACAGTACAAGAAAATAAAAAAAGGCTGAACAAGACTGAAGAGGGGTTAAGAAAGCTGCAGGACAACATCAAACGTAACAACATCCGTATCATAGGGATACCAGAAGGAGAAGAGAAACAAGAAATGGAAAAACTGTTCAAAAAAGTCATGATAGAAAATTTCCCTAACATGATGAGTGAAAATATTAATCCAGTTCAGGAAGCACAGAGGGTCCCAATGAAGATCAACCCAAACAGACCAACACCAAGGCGCATTATTATTAAAATGGCAAATTTCAAAGACAAAGAGAGAATCCTAAAAGCATCAAGACAGAAAAGACAAATAACATACAAAGGGGCTCCAATAAGGCTATGAAATGATTATTCAACAGAAACAATTCAAGCCAGAAGGGAATGGCAAAAAGTATTTCAAGTAATAGGAAACAAAGGCCTGCAACCTAGAATACTCTACCCAGCAAGGCTCTCATTCAAGATAGAAGGAGAAATAAGGAGCTTCCCAGACAAAAAAAGACTGAAAGAATACATCTCTACCAAACCAGCATTGCAAGAAATGCTAAAGGGTCTGCTCTAAAAATAAGTAAATAAATAAAATGAAGAAACAGAAAAAGCCAAAGAGGAATACAGACACAAATGGAGAAAATGGCAATGAATAAGTATCAATCAATAATCACCTTGAATGTAAATGGATTAAATGCACCAATCAAAAGACATAGGATAGCCAAATGGATAAGACAACATGACCCACATATATGCTATCTTCAAGAGACCCACCTCAGAACAAAAGACTGACACAGATTGAGAGTGAAGGGAAGGAAAACTATATATCAAGCAAATGGACCTGAAAAAAAAAGTTGGAGTAGCAATACTGATTTCAGATAAAATAGATTTTACAATG
Organism: Noctilio leporinus; assembly: GCA_004026585.1. NCBI lineage: Eukaryota > Metazoa > Chordata > Mammalia > Chiroptera > Noctilionidae > Noctilio > Noctilio leporinus. Next base: position 17,642 of record PVIW01009540.1, read on the forward strand.
AAGGCCATAAAAAGAGACAAAGATGGACATTTCATGATACTTAAGGGAACAATCCATCAAGAAGAAATAACTCTGATAAACATATACGCACCCAACATAGGAGCTTCGAAATAAATAAGGAAAATCTTAGAAGACTTTAAGAAAGACATAGACAGCAACACACTAATAGTAGGGGATTTTAACACCCCACTATCAATAATGGGCAGATCTTCCAAACAAAAAATCCCCAGAGATGTTGTGGCATTAAACAACACTCTACAGGAAATGGACCTAACTGATGTATACAGAGTCTTTTACCCCAAAGAAGCAAAATACACATTCTTTTCAAATGCACATGGATCATTCTCCAAGATAGACCACATGGTATGTCACAAGACAAGCCTCCACAAATACGGGAAAATGGAAATCATACAAAGTATCTTCTCAGATCACAATGGCTTGAAACTAGAAACCAAATTCAAGGGAAAAACCCAAAAATTCTCTAACTCATGGAGACTGAATAACATGCTTTTAAACAATGAAGGGGTCAACAATGAGATCAAAGATGAAATCAAAAAGTTCCTGGAAACAAATGACAATGAACACGCAACAGCCCAAAACCTATGTGATACAGCAAAGGCAGTTCTCAGGGGGAAATTGATAGCAATACAGGCCTTCCAAAAAAGGTTACAAGAAGTTTATGAAAATGACCTAACCACAAAGCTGCAAGAACTAGAGGAGCAATAAAAAACAAAGCCCAGAGCAAGTAGAAGGAAGGAAATCATCATGATCAGAGCAGAATTAAATAACTCAGAGATTCAAACTACAATTCGAAGAATCTATAGGACCAGGAGCTGGTTCTCTGAAAAAATAAACAAAATTGACAAGCCCTTATCCAGACTCATCAAGAAAAAGAGAGAGAGGACCCAAATAAACAGAATCAGAACTGAAAGAAAAGAAATCACAGCTGATACCTCAGAAATACAAAATATTATAAGAAGTTACTACAAACAACTATATGACAAAAAATAGGACAACCTGGATGAAATGAACACATTTCTGGAAAGGTATAATCTACCAAAACTGAACCCAGAAGAAGCAGAAAGCCTGAATAGGCCAATAACAACTAGTGAAATTAAAGAAGTAATCCAACATCTCCCAAAGCACAAAAGCCCTGGACCAGATGGCTACACAGGTGAATTTTATCAAACATTTAAAGAAGAACTAACTCGTATCCTCCTCAAACTATACCAAAAAATTCAGGAAGAGGGAAGACTCCCAAACTCTTTCTATGAGGCCAATATTATTCTAATCCCAAAACCATGGCAAGACACAACTAAGAAAGAAAGCTACAGGCCAATATCTCTGATGAACATAGATGCTAACATTCTCAACAAAATATTGGCCAATCGGATTCAGCAGTATATTACAAAGATTATACACCATGATCAAGTGGGTTTCATCCCAGGGATGCAAGGATGGTACAACATTCGTAAATCAATCAATGTAATATGCCACATCAACAAATTGAAAGATAAAAACCATATGATCATATCAATAGATGCTGAAAAAGCATTTGATAAAGTACAGCAACCATTTATGATAATAACCCTCAGCAAAATGGGAATAGGGGGAGCATACCTCAACATCATAAAGGCCATCTATGAGAAACCTGAAGCCAACATCGTACTTAATGGACAAAAACTGAAAGCTTTCCCCCTAAGATCAGGAACGAGACAAGGCTGCCCACTTTCTCCACTTGTATTCAACATTGTCTTGGAAGTTCTAGCTATAGCCATCAGAGAAGAAAAAGGAATCAAAGGTATCCAAATGGGAAAGGAGGAAGTCAACCTGTCATTATTTGCAAATGGTATGATAGTGTACATACAAAACCCAATTGTCTCCACCAAAAACTTACTCGACCTAATAAGCAAATTTAGCAAAATAGCTGAGTATAAAGTCAATATCCAGAAATCAAAAGCATTTTTGTATACCAATAATGAAACAACAGAAATAGAAGTGAAAAAACAAATCCCATTTACCGTAGCAACAAGAAAAATAAAGTACCTAGGAATCAACTTAACCAAGGAGGTCAAAGACCTGTATTCAGAAAACTACAGAACAATGAAGAAAGAAATCAAGGAAGACACAAATAAATGGAAGCATATACCATGTTCGTGGATAGGAAGAATGAACATCATTAAAATGTCCATACTACCCAAAGCAATCTACATATTCAATGCAATCCCAATTGAAATACCAATGACAGACTGCACAGAAATAGAAAAAATACTTCAAAAATTTATATGGAGCCAAAATTGCCCATGAATAGCCACTACAATCTTGAGAAAGAAGAACAAGGTAGGAGGAATCACAATCCCGAACTTCAAACAATACTACAAGGCTACTATCATCAAAACAGCATGGTACTGGCATAAGAATAGACATTTAGATCAATGGAACAGAACAGAGAGCCCAGAAATTAACCCAGGACTCTATGGTCAACTAATTTTAGACAAAGGGGGAAGGAACATCCAATGGAGTAAAAACAGTCTCTTCAACAAATGGTGTTGGGAGAACTGGACAGCAACATGCAAAAAGATAAAACTAGACCACCAACTTACACCATACACCAAAATAATCTCAAGATGGATAAAGGATTTAAACATAAGCAGTGCCACCATAAAGGTCCTGGAGAAAAATATAGGCAGTAAACTTTCGGATATCCTATGCAAAAATATGTTTACTGATACTTCACCAAGGGCAAAGGAAATCAAAGAACGAATCAACAAATGGGACTCTATCAAATTGAAAAGTTTCTGTTCACCTAAAGAAAATATCAGCAAAATTCAAAGGGAACCAACTGTATGGGAAAACATAATTGCCAATGAGACCTCAGACAAGGGTCTGATCTCCAAAATAAATAAAGAACTAATGTGACTCAACACCAGGGAGACAGAGAGCCCAAATAAAAAATGGGCAAAGGACCTAAACAGACAACTCACTGAGGAAGATATACAAAGGGCCCAGAGGCATATGAAAGAATGCTCAATATCACTAGTCATCAGAGAGATGCAAATTAAAACTTCATTAAGTTACCACCTCACACCTGTCAGAATGGCAATCAGCAAATCAACAAACAACAAGTGTTGGCGAGGATGCGGGGCAAAGGGAACCCTCATACACTGTTGGTGGGAATGCAGGCTGGTGCAGCCACTGTGGAAAAACAGAATGGGCTTTCCTTAAAAAACTAAAAATGGAACTGCCTTTTGATCCAGCAATTCCACTTCTTGGAATATACCCAAAGAATCCTGAAACACAAATTCATAAGAACCTATGCACACCTATGTTCATATCGGCACTATTTACAATAGCCAAGTGCTGGAAACAGCCTAAGTGCCCATCAGTGGATGATTGGATCGAAAAACTTTGGTACATTCACACAATGGAATTCTATATAGCAGAAAGAAAGAAGGAACTTGTACCCTTTGCAACAACATGGATGGAACTGGAGAGTATTATGCTTAGTGAAATAAGCCAGTCAGTGAAGGACAAATATCATATGATCTCACCCATTATGGGACAATAATGAGCAAAACTAATAACAAGCAAAACAGAACCAAGTATATGAATACAAGGAGTAGGCCTTCAGTGGTCAGGGGGAACGCATTTTGGGGGAGGGGGGAGGCAGAGGCAAAGAAGGGGAGCAGCTTAGACAAGAACCTAGTATAAAGGAACCATGGACATGGACAACAGGTAGGATTGACTTTGGGGGGAATGGGTGGGTGGGGAGGGGGACAGAGGGGAGCAAAAATGGGATGGATGTAATACAACAACAATAAAATTTTAAAAAATAAAAATAAAGTCAATATTCAGAAATCAAATAAATTTTTATATACCATCAATGAAACATCAGAGATAGAAGCTAGAAAACAAATCCCATTTGACATTGCAACAAGTAAAATAAAATATTTAGGAATAAACTTAACCAAGGAATTAAATGACCTGTACTCAGAAAACTACAGAGCATTGAAGAAAGAAATTAAGGAAGATACAAATAAATGAAAACATATACCATGGCCATGGATGGGAAGAATTAACATAATGAAAATGTCCATAATAACCAAGGCAATCTATAGATTCAATGCAATCCCAATTAAAATACCAATGACATATTTCATAGATATAGAAAAAATCCTTCAACAATTTAGATGGAGCCCAAAACACCCACAAATAGCCACAGCAATCTTGAGAAAGAACAAGGTAGGAGGAATCATAACACCAGACATCAAACTATACTACAAGGCTATTGTCATCAAAACAATCTGGCATAAGAATAGATATATAAATCAATGGAACAGAACAGAGTCCAGAAATAAACCCAGGATTCTATGGTAAATTAATATTCAACAAAGATGGAAAGAACATAAAATGGAGTTACAATAGTCTCTCTTCAACAAGAGGTATGGTAGAACTGGACAGGGACATGCAAAATAATTAAATAAATCTAGATCACTAACTTAAATCATACACCAGAATAAAAAGATGGATAAAGGACTTAAACATAGGTCTTCACACCATAAAAGTCCTAGAAGAAAACATAGGAAGTGAAATTTCAGATATTCTAATCAGATATATTTTCACTGATACTTCTCTAAGGGCAAAAGAAATAAAGGAACAAATAAACAAATGGGCCTATATCAAACTGAAAAGTTTCTGTTCAGCTAAAGAGAATACCATAAAAATTCAAAGGGAACCTACTGTATGGGAAAACATATTTCCCAATGAAATCTCAGACAAGGGTTTGATATCCAAAATGTATAAAGAATTTATGCAACTCAACACCAGGGAGACAGACAGCCCAATTCAAAAATGGTCAAGGGACCTGAACAGACAACTCTCTGAGGACATACAAAGGGCCAAAAGGTGTATCAAAGACTGCTCAACATCACTAGCCATCAGAGATGCAAATTAAAAACACAATAAGATAGAACCAAGATGGTGGAGGACTAAGTGGAGCTACATCAATCTCCTCCCAACAACAAACTGGAATTACAACTTAATTGGGTAGAAATCATGAGGAATAACCAATAGAACACCAACTGGAGAGAAGTCTTATTATCACTGACAGAAAAGAGGCTGATTAATCACAATGTGACTGGTAAGAAGTGCAGACACTTGAGAGGGCTGGCGGGGCTCCCATGGGCAGCAGCTGAAATATGAAGAAACATCTCAGCAGCGGGGAGGTTCCACCTGAGAAGGGTGGGATCTAAACCCTCAACTGGGCTTCCCAGCCTACAGCAACAAAGCTGAGAGTAAAACAGCACCTAGCTGTGAAAAGCAAAAAGCCTCTGGTTTTAGCTGGCTTGACAGAGAGACTGAATTCTTAAAGACACCATGCATAAAAATATAGTGGTATGCACTTACCCTGGCCTCCAGCAGAGGGAGGGCACAGTGGCCTAGAGACACTTAAGGAGCATTTGGGTCAGTGGCTTTAGGTGGAGAGTTGAGGGAGCAGCCTGTGAGTCCAGCGTTGATTCATCCCCCACATAGCCAGCAGACCACTCTTCTCCAAAGGGCGGTAGCCTGAGGGGAAGCCACAGCCCCACCCTTAGGAATTAATCCACCCCATCCAGCATCACAGGATAATTGGATTAACAACCGAATTCATCTGCCCCTGTAGAGGTGCCTAAAACTGACTGCTGATCACAAACTGTTTGGATTAACAACTAAAGGAGAGAAAGACAGTGGATCTCTGGTAGTTTTCAACTGTGCTGGCTAGGCCCTGACTGGAACATGACCTGACCTCACAAAGCACAGATCCAGGAAGTAAAAAAAGTGCACTTCTACACCACACAAGGTCACACCACTAAGACAGTAAGTCAAAGCAGACCAATCCAAGAAGCAGAAACAAACAAGAGTCACCTAAAATGGGGAGACAAAGAAATAAACCCTCAGCAAATGGAAAGGAGGAATTCCCAGGAAGAGTGTAAAATAAAATAGAGGCAAGCACACTCTCAGACATGGAATTCAAAATAATGATGATAGAGAAGCTCAATGAGCTCAGCGAGTTCAAAGAAAACTACGAAGAACTCCAGGGGAACTATGAAGAACTCCAGGAATTCTACAAGGAACTTACTGAGAACTACACCAGCATTAAAAAGGACATAGAAACTGTCAATAACAGCCAGGAGGAAATGAAGAATACAATTTCTGAATTAAAGAACAGAGTAGAAGGAATCAAAAGCAGGCTAGAGAAAGCAGAGGATCGGATCAGCAAGCTGGAGGTCAATGTAGAAAAAAATCCCCAGACAGTGCAACAAAATGAAAAAAGATTGAAAAAGAATGAAGAGATTTTGCCCTGGCTGGTAGCACAGTGGGTAAGGTGCCGGTCTGTGAACCCAAAGGTCGCTGGTTCGATTCCCCATCCAGGGCACATAACCAGGTTGCAAACCAGGTCTCCAGTCAGGTCTGTGGCTGGAGACAGGTGAAAAGCAACCATACATTGATGTCTCTCTCCCTCTCTGCCTCTCTCTCTTCCCCTCTTTCTGAAAATGATTAAATAAAATCTTAAAAAAAAAAAAAAAGAACGAAAAGATTTTAAGAAAGCTGCGGGACAACATGAAACGTAATAACATCTGTATCATAGGATACCAGGAGAAGAGGAGGAGCAAGGGATAGAAAACCTCTTTGAAAAAGTAATGACAGAAAACTTCCCTAACTTGAGGAGACAAAATGTGATGCAAACTCAGGAAGCACAGAGGGTCCCAAGGAAGATGAACCCAAACAGGCCCACTCCAAGACACATCATAATGAAAGTGGCAAATTTCAAAGACAAGGAGAGAACCCTAAAAGCAGCAAGAGAGAAAGAACAAATAACATACAAGGAGACTCTGATAAGATTATCAGCTGATTTCTCAACAGTAACACAACAAGCTAGAAGGGAATGGCAAAAAATATTTCAAGCAATGAAAAACAAAGGCCTGCAACCAAGAATACTCTACCCAGCAAGGCTCTCATTCAAAATGGAAGGTGAAATAAGGAGTTTCCCAGACAAAAGAAGTCTAAAAGAATACACCTCCACCAAACCAGCATTGCAAGAGATGCTAAAGTGTCTGCTTTGGAAAGATGAAGAAACAGAGACAGACAGGACAAAAGTAAATGGATTAAATGCACCAATCAAAAGACATAGGGTAGCTGAATGGATAAGAACCAACTTTAACTTATGAATGCTTTAAAGGGACCTTGTTATAAATAGATATTACTAAATAAGGTACAATTTTGTATATTACTTGTATCTGCATTACTGCAGGTTAAGTTTTCTTAGATTGTAATCATTTCACAATATGGGGATATCAGGTTACTTGCAATAACTCTTAGGAAAATCAAATGCAGTTAAAGAAGAAAAACCTAAGAAAATGTGGATGTTTATTACATAGGAGACATGCTATATTTCTTATTCACTGTTACAAAATATGTACTTATTTGTGGGTATGTAATATATAGATTTTGTTAGCAATTTATGTTTTAAATAGCAACTAACTGGTCATAGGTGTATTGTGAAATCAGTCAATCTTTAGGTTAGAAAGAACGATGAGAATGAAGATCATTTTGGACGGAATCTGCAAACTACTAAACTATATGATTCATGCACATAGGCAATATATATTCTCATATTAGCATGTAAATTAGATCAGATTCCTTTCAACTAAATCATGGAAATATACAATTCCAGTTATGAAGACCCCCAAACTGGGGATGCTTGGGAAGAGGAATGAATGCCATAGTAAACTTTATTATTGAAATGTGAACATACCTAATCTCTACTTGAACAGACTCTTAAATAGTTCAGGGGTTGGTTTAGGACCACATAGGAAGTCAACCACAAGTTTAAAAAATAGCTAGATTACTATTTCACAAAATTATTTAAATCCTAGGGATTTTTATTTTTTACCTCAACTTAGTAGACACAATAATTTCTACTCTGGGGGCCAGCTGAGCACTGCAAGTGCCATTATTTCTGAGGGCTTCAACTTGTAAAACACATGTAGAGGAAAAACAGTGTATTGAGAGAAGTAAGACCTGTGCACAGCCTAAATAAATCTACTATTTAGGATGGAAAACTCCACAAAGAATAAGTTGTAGTTCCAGTAGCTTAAAATAAAATTGAGTTGTATTATTGGAGGGGGGAGGATCTGACTCAAAAACCAAATTCATTTTTTACTATGGGTTTGGCACTGTCTCTAGGACAACTTTCACAAAAGTGAGTTCTGCAATACACCATTTCTGTGATATATTTCACAAAAATAGCATTCCAGAGTAAAATAAGTATTAAAGAAGAAAAATCTGCTTAATTTTGCTACAATATATCTAAAACACTATCATTTAACATGTAATAATTATGTAAAATATTGGCATATTTAAAATTTTTTGTATTAACTCTTCAAAATCCAATATGTACTTTAAGTATGTGTAAAAATATGTATGAGTGTAAATGTATTTTTGCATATGTTTGGTAATATGCAATTCATATTACTTAAAAGAGTAATTATTTAAACAAATGAATTAATGTAGGCATTTTGGAATAATGAAAAGAAAACTTTGTATTACTATGATTTGAGAAGGTGACAGAAGGCAGTAATTAAATAGTGAATTATCTGGATGTGAAAGGAAAGAAAAAAAGTGCACATTGGTGGTTACAGAATAGACAGAGGGATGTTAAGAACAAAGGAAATAGAGAAGCCAAATAACATATGCATGACTCATGGACATGAACTAAAGGGGGCATTGCTGGAGGAAATGTGGTACTGGGTGGAGGGAGGCAAACTGTAATAGCAAAATAAATAAAATATATTAATTAAAAAAACACAGTAAGATACAACCTCACACCTGTCAGAATGACAATGTCAACACATCAACAAAGAACAAATGCTGTTAAGATGTGGAGAAAAGGAAACCCTGGTACACTGCTGGTGTGAATGCAGACTGGTGTAGTCCCTATGGAAAACAGCTTTGAATTCCTTTAAAAAACTAAAAATGGAACTGCCTTTTTATCCAGCAATTCTATTACTAGGATTATACCCGAAGAACCCTGAAACACCAGTTCATAAGAACCTATGTACCCCTATGTTCATAGCAGTGCTATTACAATAGCCAAGTGCTGAAAACAGCCTAACTGCCCATCAGTGGATGATTGAATCAAAAACTTTTCTATATTTACACAATGGAATACTACACAGCAGAAAGAAAGAAGGAACTCCTACCCGTTGCAACAACTTGGATGGAAGTGGAGAGTATTATGCTTAGTGAAATAAGCCAGTCAGTGAAAGACAAATATCATATGATCTCAACCATTACAGGACACTAATGAACAAAACAAACAAACAAGCAGAATAAAACCAGAGACATGAATACAAAGAACAGACCCTCAGTGTGCTGAGAAGTGGGGGAGGGGCAGAAGGAGAAGGAGGCATTTTAGTCAAGGAACTAGCATGGATGACCCACGGACATGGACAACAAGTGGGATTGACTTTGGCAGGGAATGGGATAGTGGGGAAGGGGAGAGCAGGGGGAGGGAATGGGATGAATGTAACACAACAACAAAATTAAATTAAAAAAAATAGAACAGTGCTGACTTTTAATAGCTGGTAGCTGGTCTAGTTGCTTCCACTTAAGTCATGGTGTTCTTTCACTGAAACAGAACAGTATCTCAGGATATCAACATCAGATAAGAATTCCCCATTACTGTTATAGAATAAAACAGTAAAGAACTTTATACTCCACTAATGATACCTGAACAGAGATACTAACAGAGATATTAGGCTAACATAGAATAATCAAACACCACCACACCACACATGTAACATGACTGACAACTGCTTCTTCAATGAATACTATAGCCTGTTTCTTATTAGCTCCTAGATAAAAAGGTAGCCAATCATCAAATTGACCCAGATTCCTTACAAGTCAATTCAAAACAAACCCTTGCCTTAGTTTTTTATAATATTTAAAATTTTAAACCTGTGATTTTAATATATTTATTACATTTATTTGGATAACATTGTTTAATAAAATATAAATATCAGGAAATTGAAACTACTAATAAAATAGAATAATTTTAACAATATACTGTAATATAATTTGTGTGAATGTGGTCTCTCAAAATATCTTGCAGCACTATCCTACACCTTCTTGTGATAAAGTCAGATGATGTAATTCCTAAATGAGAAAAAGTGAGGTAGATAAGCTGGACAAAGGGATGACTCACATCTCAGGTTGAACAGAGTGAGACAGTATGAGATTTTATCACACAACTCAGAACAGCAAACAATTTTAAACTTATGAATTGATTATTTCTGGAATTTTCCATTTAATATTTTCAGACTGCAGTTGACTGCAGGTACCTGAAACTGTGGAAAGCAAAGCCATAAATAAGGGAAGAGGGCTACCATATGTATCTTTTTATATCTGGATAATTTTTTTGCATGTGTCTGTTCTTCAACTGTGTTAACCTTGTTTAATTTCTTAGGCTGAATAGTAGGTACATTGCTATTGGTTACATTATGCTTACTACACTTTAAAATATATATCAAACGCTAAGAGCTGGAAGTTTCTATGTCTTTTGCCACTTCACTACATCTGCTTTGAGACAAAGGTCAAACAAAATAGTTCCTCTCCATCTTTTCCTGTGGCCCCTTCTACACTTTTTCCCACTGTATATAAATGTAGGCACATATACTGGCATTATGAGGTATTATTATTTAGTGATATCTTATATTTCCCAAATTTCTGCCTTTACTAAGATTTTCCTCTCTGTCTGGAATATCATTTCCCACACATATACTAGAATATTATCTTTGTTTCAAGACATACTTCAGTTTTGCTAAAAGAAGCTGTGCCCAATACAGTGGTGTTCTGGAGTCACTTTGTACCAGCTTGCAAAATCCAATTGCTACATTTTAAGAAATTTCTAAGCCAATTGATATCACATTGGTAGCTTGAAATTGGCCATGGTGAAAAAATTTATATCCTGGAAATGGTCAAATGGTTCAAATCAGGAGTTTTATTCTCAGAGGATCAGTTGTTAAACATTTTTATGTATACCATTCCCAACTTCTTCTGATGGAATTTATTCCTCCTTCCCTTATACCCTCTTGATGGTTTGTAGCATGCATTATTGTTTACCTTGCATTTCAGTTTTTTAAATAAATTTATCTGTCTTTTCCATATCATTGTTACCTAGTTTAGGGCAGACAGAAAGTATTATTGATTTTTTATATTTCCCGTAATACCTAGCACAATCTCTTCAATATGACAGGTATTCAATAATTTTGATTAGTCAAATGCAAAAAAAAAAAAAAAAAAAAAGTTCAAATTTTCCTTCTTATCCAACCAGGAGTAAATTGGGGATATACAGAGTGTGCAATAAAATGGCAAAAATTTAGTAAAACAAATATCATACCACAAAGTGTTATATTTTGAAATAAATTTCTTCATGTATGCAAATACCTAATTATTTTTAAAATTTTCAAAAAAGTCTCCATTTGCTGCAATAATAGACTTGATTCAACTTTGGAATCTGGAACAAGATTTATTTAACTTTTCTTTATCCATGGATATCATCATGTTTTCAATCTTAGCTTTAACAGCCTCTTTATTGGAATGGGGTTATTTATTAACTTCTTTCTCCCAAATGCTGCCTACACAATAGTCTAAAGGATTTGCATTTGGTGAACTAGGGAGCCAGATTTCCTTTGACCAGATTCAGGAACATTGACACTGAGACATTTTGGCACCTTTTTGGCATTATGTGCTGGTGCACCAACTTGTTGGAAGAATGACGTCCATTTGTGACCTGCTTCCTCCATGGTACATGCTACTCTCAAAACATCAAGGTAAATATCAGCAGTTACCTTCAAGCCTTGAGGGAAAAACATGCAGGGTCATGATATCTCCTTCATTGCTGACAACACCTAACATCATCACTGTAGCAGGAAATTTCATTTTCATGACAATCGGTATTTCATTAAGATTCTCACAGAGCCACCTATTGTTTCTTCCATGCACTGTTTGGTCCTGCTGGAAATTCTTTGCATCAGAGGAGAAAATCAGAGGGTTTTTTCCTTTGGGGTTTTTCAATGTTGTTAACAGTTTCTTTGCTTTTTCAAAGCACTTTTCCTTTATGTGCTATGTCATAAACTGGCCTCTTCTAAGAACATATCACCTGTATCTTCAGCAATAATCTTGCAAAAGGTTGCATCTGACATCTGCAGTTCTCTTGCAATGGAGCACATTGACTCTACTGGATCCTCATTGATGATCTCCTGGATTCTGTGTGCAATATCTGTACTTGTGCAGTTTTTGTGTACCTTATGCATTTTCCTTGTTGGTGTGGCAACATCAGGATCAGCATCATACACCTTCTTCAGTTGTAAACTGTATGTAAACGGATGTTCTTGAAGTCTGCAATTTCCTTCACATAGTCCGGAAATTATGGTTACTCTAATATTGTATTCCTTCGACATGGCGGTTGCTCTCAGAGTTTAATAGTTTATTTCTGAAATAATGATGTTAAATCATAACCTTAGAAACATAGTTTTTCAAAATTAATAAGAAGCACATGAACCAAGGTGATGCATAGTTATTGCCAATTTATCACACGTACCCTATACACTGTATCCATAAGTGTGGGAAGTCATATGGCAATGAGTGGAGTTGAATAGTACTTATAGGAAAGGGGAAAACCAACTTAAAAATAATACAGGTAAACTATGGCTGGTGTGGCTCAGATTGAGTGCTGTCTTGGGAACCAAAAGTTCGCTGGTTCAATTCCCAGTCAGGGTACATGCTTGGGTTGCAGGCCAGGTCACTAGTTGGAGATGCATAAGAGCAACCGCACACTGATGTTTCTCTTCCTCTCTTGATCTCTGTCTTCTCCTCTCTCTAAAAATAAATAAATAATAAAATAATAATATAGTTTCTAATACTCCCATACTCACTTTTTTCTTAATTTTAACAATCGAATTTCAACTATCAGAAGAGCATTTTTAACTTGTACAAAATGTACTTTTCTACTTATACACAGAAAATATGAAAGTGAGGTCCTTTTCAATGCTTTACAATTTGAAACAACATAAATTATCAACCATTTTACAAAGCTGCCCAAAATAGAGCTTTTAAAAATCTTTTAAAAACAAAGTAGTTATAATTGAGGGAATTTGAGAATAAAAAATATGTGAAAATCACTTTCCTACACAACAGCAAAACAGTCTACATACACTAAAAATCTCCCCTAAATACAACTAAAAAATCTGTTACATGAAACATTTAATTATTTGTAATATATTAGTGAGTCCACAAATCAGTTATTCAGAGCTGAACTGTTATTCAGAGTTGAAAATTAAATTAAAGTCAAAACTTAGAGAAGTGAAGGAACCAATAGTCTAGCTTTGATCTTGAGAATACTTGCCAAATGAGGCAAACCTGAGCTAAAGATGTCCTGGCTTCATAGGCATGGGTTATAAGATAAAAAGCTCTGAGCCCATCCAGAACAGAGAGTCTAGTATATCACCTATATGCCTACATCAGTGTATAATAATGGGAACCAATGGGCTATACCTTTCAAATTAGAGTGAATTAAAAACTTATTCCCACAAGAAGACTGAAAGAAAATGCTTATATTATAATTTAGTAATAGAGGAGGCGGATCTCCCTTGACAATATATGTAACAACAGGTTATTCTTCATGTAGATTACAGAGGAATTCACACAATCTGAATAATCCAATAAAACCTAAGGAGATTTAGTTAAAAGTGGTCCTGAGCTGTGGTGAGGGCCAGAGGTAAATAAGGTGGGGGTAAGTGGAGGTGGGCAAAGTGGGGGTCTGGGCAGAAAGAGGGTAGAAAGAGAGTTTGCTTGGGGTGATGGGTGCCCCATGCAGTGTGCAGATGGTTTTTTATTGAGTTGTACACTTGAAACTGAATGGTTTTGAAAACTACTGTTACCTGAATAAATTTAATAAAAATAAATATTAAAAGATGGGGAAAAAGTGGTCCTGAGTTAAAAATTCCCCAGGTACTTGGCAAAAATAAGTGCAAATCACCTTTGGACAAACTGAATTTCAAACTTACCTCAAAGAATTCTTTTAGATCAAATTCCCCAAAATATGAGCTCACAGTTACAAAGAGTAAAACATCAAACATGGTGAGTGCAAAACACCAAAACCAATAGAGCACAGAATCAAAACCAGAGTGATGCAAATATTGAATTATTAGAAAGACTATATGTTTTCTAAATCGATCCAATATGTTAAAAGATATAAAAAGTATTAAAATATGAGTAAATAATAAAATATCCAAACCAATAAGTAGATTTGAAAAAATTAGAGCACTTCAAAGTGACAGAAATATAAAACTTCAGTGAATAGATATAACAGCAGATTAGAAAGAGCTGAAAAGTAATATACAAATAAGAATGTATGTTTAATGAAATTAATAATATTTTAGTAATACTAACTCAAGAAGATATAAAAAGAATTACACAATCTTATAATAATTAAATATTTTAACTCATTAGCTTTAATTTGATAACTTTTTGGTAAAGTTTAAATTCTTTACAAGATCAATTTCAAACATACATGTAATATATAAATATATGTATAAACATGCATACTTGTATAGTATACATATATTAATCTACCATGTACTGGCATATAAAGCAAATCTCAATAAATTTCAAAAGACCCCATAGACTATCTTCATGGACCACAAAGCAATTAAGATTGATTAATGTTATAAAGATAATTTTTAAAATCCAAGTGTTATAGAATTAAGAAATACACTACTAAATATCACAAAGGTAAAAAAAGAAATATTAGATTGGAAAATACTTATGACTGAATTATAATGACAACTTTACATCAAATTATGTGGGATGAAGTTACAGCAGAACACACAGGGAAAGTTTAAGCCTTAAATACTTAAACTGGTTTATACATGCAATGAAATTTTAATCAAATGCCATTTTTTACTTTCTATTTTTTATTTTTTTTAATTTAATTTTATTGTTGTTGTAACACATCCATCACTTTCTTCTCCCTTGCAGTTCCCTTCCCCAACCACCCACTCCCCAAGAAAGTCAATCCCACTTGCCGTCCACATCCATGGTTCCTTTATGCTAGCGCCCCAACCAAACTGCTCCCCCCACCTCTGCCTCCTCCTCCCCTCCACCCACTGAAGGTCTACTCATTGTATTCAGGTATCTAGATATGTTTTACTTGCTTCTTTGTTTTGTTCATTATTGTCCTGTAATGGGCGAGATCATATGGTATTTGTCTTTCACTGACTGGCTTATTTCACTAAGCATAATACTCTCCAGTTTTATCCATGTTGTTGCAAAGGGTAGGAGTCCTTTCTTTCTGATGTGTTACTACACAACGTTGTGTAGTATTTACATCCATTGTGTAAAAACAGGAAAGTTTTTTGATCCAATCATCCACTGATGGGCACTTAGGCTATTTCCAGCACTTGGATGTTGTAAATAGCACTGCTATGAACATAAGGATTCTTCGGGTATAGTCCTAGTAGTGGAATTGCTGGATTAAAAGGCAGTTCTGTTTTTAGTTTTTTAAGGAAACTCCATACTGTTTTCCATAGTAGCTTCACTACTTTCCATTTTTCACCCCACATATAAGTGAAATATTCTAGTACTTGTCTTTTTTTACCTTAGTTTTTCACTTAGCATGCTACTCTCATGATCCTCCATGTTGCCACAAATGGCAATATTTCATTCTATTTTGTAAAATTTTTATTCATTTCCAGAGGGAGGAGAAGGGAGAGAAGCAAAGAGGGAGAGAGATATCAATGTATGGTTGCATTTCACCTGCCTCCAGCCACATACCTGGCTGGAGACCTGGCTTGCAATCTGGTTGTGTGCCCTGGCTGGGGAATCAAACCAGCGACCTTTGGGTTTGCAGGCCGACACCTTGTCCACTGTGCCACCAGCCAGGGCCTCATTCTATTTTCTTTTTTCATTCTATTTTATAGCTGTGTAGTATTCATAGATATTATCCTTCTTAAACTGGTTGAGGAGAATATATGGCTGTTCCTTGTATTATTGGTTTTTTCTTACATGTATTAAAAAATAATTTATATTCATTCAATATTTAGTGAGAACAATTTTAACAACACAGAGGAGCATGAGCATGCATTTTTGTGTTCACATAGGCAAATTGCTAGAGCTGATCTTATAGGAAGAATACGGAGTAATATTTGTGCATATTATATAAGTTCCCCTCAGTGGAATGTGCTTGAGATTTAAACCTTAAGAGTAATGTCTTTGCTCAAGCATTACTTTCTTAATATTTACTTTACATATTAAAAAATGCTAAAGGGTAGGTAATGTCTAGACTCTTATTCACAAGGTGAAAATAAATGACATAGAAATCCACATATATTCAACAATAAATTTTATTTGCGTCATAGATCAATAGAAGATAACTAGAAATTGATACATTATTAAGGTTCTGGAGCTTTGGAAGAGAAAGTGCTGAAGGTCTACAAAGGAAAAAGCATTTTTTGGTTGAAAATTTATGAACTATTGAAATGGTTCTCTTCCTTAAACAGCTCCTTTTTTTTCATTACAGTAGTTCTTATTTACTGAGTTTCTCATTTTTCTTGTAATTTAACACAAGTTAATGTACTACTAAAAATGTTGAGAAAGAAATTAATTTCCCTGAATGGTAACAATATTAAAATCAATATGAAAGAAATGAATTTCTCTGAATGTTGACAGTATTAAAATCAATATATTCAAAACCAATATACTGAAGTTGAATAATTGGTATTTATAAATCTTCTCTATTTTTGTGCTGTGTCTTAAGATAATATTCAATTATTTATTGCCAAAACTGACCATGAAGGAGAAAAATGTAAGCTAAATCCAAATATTGAGAGTGTAATATTGCCTCTGCCAAATTGAGGTATAATCTGAAAGTTTGGGTTCTTAAATATTAATACATTCTTAAAGTACATTCTGAAGTATAACATATACTCTATACAGATTCTGAATAAATATTGAACATCTTATGTATTTAACATGTTGGATAATAATCAGAAATATAAAGAATAATTAATATAAATAAAATAAAGCTTAGATTTTTTTGTCATTTACATGATAATTTTTTTACATGGGGTGGAGAGGAGGAAAGCAGTGGTGTTTACTGGTATTAAATACAAGAAAAAATTCTCCTGAAGAGAAATCTGTTGGAAATTGAGGGTCTACAAATTCAATTATAGATTTAGTTGTGTTATAGAGCTACAGTAACTGAGGCCTTTGTCAATATTATTCAATGGATGGTTATATAATCACTTACTTCTGTCCAATAGGGTAATAAGAGGAGAGAAAAAAAAATTATTTTTTAAATCAGGGAATAATTTAAATATCTTGAATTAGTTACAATGTAATAATACTAGATTTACCCCAGACTCCAGAGCTAATTCCCCCTTTAAGAGCCTCAATCTCAGGCTGCTTAGAATGGAGGGCAATCAGCACCACCTTGGGAATCTTGCCAAATCCATGTGATGTCTTTACCATGTACTGGCTGTGTTGTTGATTATACATGGCTCTGTACCTCTTTTCTGAGCCCATGTAGTGTCCACTCCACACCACTTGGAAGCAAAATAAAAGATACTAGTTATGTTTACAGAAAACATGCATATAGAGTGGTTTATTTTTCTAACTACTTTGTTTTCCATAACTTTCCTTAAAAGTTATAAACTAAAAAAATGCAAATGACACCGCTGGGATAAGATACAACTATTATTGAGCAAAGCAGGGCTTGCTCATGTGGCATCTTGGTGTTGACTCAACAATCAGTGTTGACAGAATACAGGTCTTTATTTACAATAGTCCAACCTTGGCAGGGAGCTGGGAGCACTTCAGCTCAAAACCCTGTTCTCCCACAGACCTGGGACTTTCCTTAATCCCCCAAAGGCCATAAACCAAAACCAAGCCCAATAGTTCCTCAACCCTTATCTACTAGCTCTCTTCTTCAGGATCTGGAGTATGCTGTTTTCAGCCTCCATATAATAGTCTAGGAAAGTATGTGCTGTGTGACACTGGATCATGGTGAAGTCCAGGAAAGGCCTAAGTCCTAAGAGAGTATCCTCGCCATATGTCCCAAGTTCCAAGGGTCCAGATAGAGTCTGGGTCTGGAAGGAAGAGTCCTTGGTGGCTTTGGAGTCAGCTAGAGCAGACACAACCAAAGCAGAAGTATACCTGTTTTCTTACTAGCCCAGGCCACATGACCAAATTTGAATACAAACTGCATAGCTGCTTGCTGCTTCCCACATGGCTGCTACAACATCCCCCTACATCATGGCACCCTTACATGCTCCTCCAACATGCTCCTTCATCGTGGCACACTTCCATCATGCTTTTTCAACATGTTTGTCTTCATGTTTCTCTTTGTTTCTCAAAGCTGCCCTTCCTTTTAAATCCTGAGAGTCAAGAACAACTTTTGCCCTAGAGCTACAGTCTTGCCATAGATATGCAAAGTACCTTAAAAGCTATATCTTCTTCTCCCATCCCCCAAACCATTGACTGTGGAGAAGATCTGTACCTCACTTCACAACTGTCCCTCTTCCTTACTTTGGGACAACCTTTATCCTCATATAGCCCCATTAAACTCTCACAGCTATCCTGTACAGTAGCTACTATTATCCTGATGTGGAACTCAAATGAAGGAAAATGTTTAGTTTCAGGTAATAGCTAATAAGTTTAGTAATCAATACATATAAAAAGGTATTGTTTTAGGAACTGAAGATATGACCCATCTTGATTCCAGGAGATCACAAGCAGTTTCACCTTTGTGCCTCAGGAGAGCTGCAAGCAATCACGATGGTATACCTGAGTCAGTATACTCTAGGGTGAGGACACAGATTAAAACCACAGCCCAGGACACAGATGAAAGAATGCTGCAGCTTTTATCTGATTAACTTTTTCCCTGAATTCCAAGCCCCTTACCTACACTTTTCTTTTCCTTATAAAATGGGTCCATTCATAATGTAATTTAAGATCCTATGTTAGGGTACAAACCCACCACACTGGTCTTCTTAGATCACTGACCACCTGAATAAAATGCCCATGAGGATTCAATCCCTGCCTCTGCTTATTGGGTCTGGTAGATGACAGGCAGCAAGAATGTTGGCTTTGTGCTTTCAATCCCATTTTATAGATGGGGAAATGCAGGAGGTTGAGAAACTTGCTTAAATAATTCAGCTGGCATTTAGCTGAGCTGCAACTATACATTTGTTCCAAGTCTCAGGAGAAAAGAGAAGAACAGTTACAGAAATAATGCTGAATCATTACCAAATTGGGGTCTATCAGACACCAATTGTTAATAGCAATATTCCTTAGAGTAACATGTTGCTGATAGTGATGACACTTGCATAATAAAATTGGTGCATTTACTGGGTATTATCAAGTCTTAGGCTCAGTGAATTACATACATTAATACCTCAATTGATACTTAGAAGAATCCTCTAATAGAGATGAGTTATCACTATTGTGCAGATAATGAAAAAAGATTCAGAGAAAATAATGACTTAAGGGCAGCTACTGAGTTTTGTAGGGACCTGAGTGATTACAACTTGTCTTGAACCAGAAGCAGGGTACAGATCTACCCCACAGCTCATGGTTTGGGGATAAGGGAAGAAAATGATACAGCTTTTAAGGTACTTTATATATCTATGGCAAATGGTAGCTATTTAATAGCTGTTCCCCTGACCTAGGGCAAAAGGTGTATGTGACTTTCATAATTTAAAAAGGAAAGACAGGCAGCCATGTGAAGGGGAGCCTGAAAGAGAATGATGATGGAGGGGGGCTAAGATGTGAGAGCACCATGTTGGAGAAGCATGATGGAAGTGGGTGCCATGATGTAGAAGCAGGTTGCAGCAGCCATGTAAGAAGGAACAAGCAATTACACAGTTTGTAGTCAGGATTGGGCCATGTGGCCTAAGATAGTAAGAAAGCATATACATGTTGCTGCTTTGATCATTCCTGCTCTAGCTGATTCTGAAGCCACCAAGGACTCTGCCTTGTAGGCCTGGACTCTATTTGGATTCATGGAACTTGGGACACATGGACAGGGCATTCTCTTAGGACTTGTACCTTTCCTGAACTTTACCATGATCCAGTGTAATGTGGCACATGCTTTCCTATACTATTATATGGAGGCTGAAGACAGTGTACCCCGGATCCTGAAGGAGAGAGTTGTCAGACAAAGGATGGGAAAGTATTAGACTTGGTTTTGTTTTATAGTGTTTTTAGGGAACAAGGGAAATGCTGGGTGTCCTGGGAGAAGAGACCTCTGAGAAGTGCTCCCAGCCCCCACCCCTTGCCCAAGGTTGAAATATTATAAATAAAGACCTGTTTTTCTCAACACTAATTGAATTGTTGGGTCATTCAATTAGTGTTGAGCAAGCCCCAGTCTGCTCAGTAACAAACCCACATTTACATTATTAATACATATTTTTAATTAGATTGTTTATTACAGAAGAATAAAACAATAAAATTAAATTAAAAAAATCTCTAGCTTTCTACAATAAAAAAAAAAAACAAATAACAACAGAAGAATAAAAATGTAAAAGTTTTCTAAAGATATTTGTATTCATTCACATTTTGCATAAGACCTAGGAAACATACATTTTGTAGTTCCAATATTATCTTTTCCTTTGTCTTTTTGAAGATTGCTGAAGAAAGAAGTTTTCCCTAGTCCTTGACAGTGCCACTGGTTGCAGGGCTGGGCTTTAAGGCCCAAGCAGTCTGGATCACTATGCCCTCTCTTCTCCTGGCTCTAAGTATTCCAGTCTTTCAAATACTTAAATAGCTTACAGGGCCTTTGATGCATGGAGAAATTTGAGGAAAATGAGAATGGTTTTTCCATGATATTGCCTCTTGTTTTGGTTATTTATAGCTACATAATAAATCATTGTAAAGTTAGTTGTATTTAAAAAACTGTTACAATTTTCATCATCATTATCTTTTTATTATCATCATTATTATCTTTCACAGTTCTGGGGATTGACTGGGCTCAGCTAGATGTCTCTCACCTGGGGTATTTCTTACACTCAGATGGTGAATGAAACTGGAGTTATCTGGAAGGCATATTTATTCAGGTTTATTTCTGCCTGTTGATGCTGTCTGTCAACTGAGACCTTAGGTAGGGATGTCTGCCACATATCTACATGTGAGGTCTCTGTGTATCCTGAGATTTATCATGGTATGGAACCCAAGTTCTAAAAACAAATGTCCAAAAAGAAGTAGAGCCAGATGAAAGCCTTTTATAATTTAGCCTGAAAAGTCATGTAGTGCCACTTCTATTGCACTCTATGAGAAACAAGTCAGTCAGGCCAGCCTATATCTGAAGAGAGAGAAATTAGCTTCCATCCTTTTTTAAAAAATTTATTGTTGTTGTATTACATCCATCCCCTTTTTGATCCCCTCTGTCCCCCTCCCCGCCCACCCATTCCCCTCAAAGTCAATCCCATGCTTCCATCTTTTAATGGAAGTAATATGAAAGAATTTGCAGATGTGATTTATTATTTATTTATTCATTTAAAAATTTTATTGTTGCTGTATTACATCCATCCCCCTTTTTGCTCCCCTCTGTCCCCCTCCCCACCCACCCATCCCCCCACAAAGTCAATCCCACCTGTTGTCCATGTCCATGGTTCCTTTATACTACGTTCTTGTCTAAGCTGCTCCCCTTCCTTGTCTCTTCCTCCCCCTCCCCCCAATCCCCTTCCCCCTGGCCACTGAAGGCCTAGTCACTGTATTCATATATTTGGTTCTGTTTTGCTTGTTGTTAGTTTTGTTCATTATTGTCCTATAATGGGTGAGATCATATGGTATTTGTCCTTCACTGACTGGCTTATTTTACTAAGCATAATACTCTCCAGTTCCATCCATGTTGTTGCAAAGGGTACAAGTTCCTTCTTTCTTTCTTCTGCGTAGTATTCCATTGTGTAAATGTACCAAAGTTTTTTTATCCAGTCATCCACTGATGGGCACTTAGGCTGTTTCCAGCACTTGGCTATTGTAAATAGTGCTGCTATGAACATAGAGGTACATAGGTTCTTATGAATCTTCATTATTGAGAGAAGAATGGTTGTTTTAATCACATCTGCATATGAAAGAATGCTCAACATCACTAGTCATCAGAGAGATGCAAATTAAAATCACAATAAGATACCACCTCACACCTGTGAGACTGGCAATCAGGATTCTTTGGGTATAGTCCAAGTAGTGGAATTGCTGGATCAAAAGGCAGTTCCATTTTTAGTTTTTTTAAGGAAACCCCATACTGTTTTCCACAGTGGCTGCACCAGCCTGCATTCCCACCAACAGTGCACCAGGGTTCCCTTTGCCCCACATCCTCGCCAACACTTGTTTGTTGATTTGTTGATGATTACCATTCTGACAGGTGTGAGGTGGTATCTTATTGTAGGTTTAATTTGCATCTCTCTGATGACTAGTGATGTTGAGCATTCCTTCATATGCAGTTGTGATTTAAAATGACCAATCTTCTCTCAATAATGAAGACAGGAAATTGTGTGCTGAACTTGAGCTGATCTGAGCAACAGGATTCTAAGGGACTAAAGAGAGTGTATACCAAAAAAAGCAAACTCAATTGTTGTGCAATGATTGTTTCACTCAAGAATGTACAGGTAGTTTACTGTATAATCAAGATTGTTCCCATAACCTTTGCACAAGAATAACTGTTTTCCTTCTGTCCCTGACCCCAGCTACCAAAGCCATCAGCTGGCCAATGTTCTCATCTTCTTTGATGAGCATCCTTTATTTAACTCCTGCCTTTCTCAGATGTCTCATACACAGCTGTACTATCTGACTAGCTACTGGGGTTGTCACAAAGCCTGTTCTCCTAATAAACTTGTTACAATCATGTAATTCAAAGTATTTGTGCAAGTAAAGGTTTAGCCTTATAATGCTCATATCTGTTGGGGATCAGGGAATCCAACACTTGCTTTTTCATTTGTTTTGTGTTTTAAATGCTTCTTGAAACTATTTCTAATTGCTACACATTTATTTTAAATATTGAGGTATGTACTACAAAATCATAAATGCTTTCAAAATCAGTGGTAAACTTAGGGAAAGCAAACATATTTGCCCACTTACAATAAGTAAAAACAAGCCAACAATTATAATTCTTGTAATATCATTGAAATCTGAGTACATAACACCAATACACAACTCAGCATAAATAGCTTCATAGTGGAGGACAAGACAGTTTAGTACAACTGTGTAAATTTAATGGACTCTTTTTAACCAGATAAAAGTCTTAACCTATATAACAGAATGCACAGCCTGAATGTCCTTTCAACAATGTCTCGTAAAGATCAATTCTTTCAACTTGGCTTTTGTTAAAGATTATGAAGTTGGTTCTTCTTTTTTTAAAAATATTTTATTTATTATTATTTTCAGAGAGAAAGAGGAAGGGAGGGAGGCAGAGAGGGAGAGAAACATCAATGTATGGTTGTCTTTCACCTGTCTCCAGCCACAGACCTGGCTGGAGACCCATCCTGCAACCTGGTTATGTGCCCTGGCTGAGGAATCGAACCAGCAACCTTTGGGTTTGCAGGCCAGCACCTTATCCACTGTGCTATCAGCCAGGGCTGAAGTTGGTTCTTTAGGTTGGGAATATAAACCATAGATATGAGTATAATGTGAATAGAAATGATAATTAGTTCCATAAAAAGTAGGTCAGAGGAGAGAGAAGTCACCTTCCACTGGAGGAATAGGCAAACTATGCAGGAGCTATGCTATGAGTTAGACTTTAAAGGGTTAGGAAGTTTTTCAGGGGTTGAAGATTGGAGTTTAGGAGTTAGTGATACATAATGCCTAGGAGTGAGATAGCTATATTAAGGAATATACTAGATTTGAAGTCAAGAGATCTCCATGATAAACTGACATTCTACATTAGGCATGAATAAAATAACTGAGCCGAGAAAGTAGAAGGAAAGTTTGGTGGAAAACAGAAGTGGATCTGCTGAATTTGTGAAAGGGAACAAGAAGAGTTGAGAGCAGGTTAGTTTGGACCATGTAATGCTAACAATCAATATGCCATTTTATCCTGTGCTTCCACATTCCTCCCAAGGTTCCTGAGAAATAGTCAAGAAAAATATATTATTTGTAAATAAGCTGCAAAGAAGCTTATAAATAATTTAGTCAACTCCATGATTTCCTAGAAGAATCTGAGGTCTACAAAAGTCAAAGAAAAATTACTCAACTTGTAGACAAAACCAGAATTAGTATCCAGCTGTTCAATTATTTAAGTCATTAGTTGTTCATAAGCCTCATATATAAGGATTTTCCTCTTATAATGTTTTTTCTGAAGCAAGAAAAATTTTGAAAAGATGCTAGAGTATTGGATGATGAGAAAGATTCTGGATGTTCCAGATCCAACTAAGCTCTGAGCAGAGATCATTATAATTTTTAGTCATTAAGTTTTAAGGTTGTTACATAACAATATTATCTATAACCATGGAGATAGGCAACTAGTATATTTTCTAGGCTTCTTTTCTACCAAGAACTTGTTAAATACACTCCCTTATTCTCTACCCTACTATCTCATCTTCATCTTATTTATTCTCTCTCCATCTAAGCTACACATTGGGTTAAAGTGGAAACATGACAAGTAGATGCTATTTCTCACTAATACGATCACAGCAGGAAGAATATTGGCCCTGCTCCATCTCATTACCACAATCATTAACCAGCACACAGGTGAGTACTTACCAGATGTTGGATATTCCTCTGACTTCTCCTTCCTGAGAATGTACAGAGAGGATGCTCAGCCATGGGTCATTGTTAGTTTTAAGCAAGTGATCCTTCTTTTATTGAATTTATTGGGGTGACATTGGTTAACAAAATTATATAGGTTTCAGGTGTACAATTCTATAATGTATCATCTGTATATTGTATTGTGTGTTTACCGCTCAAATTCAAGTCTTTCGTCACCATTTATTGCCCCTTTACCTCCTTCAGCCTCCCCCACCTCCCTTTCCCTCTAGTAAACCTCATACTGGTGTCTGTGTCTAAGAAGTTTTTTCCCTTGCTTAATTCCTTCACCTTTTTCACCCAGTTTCCCAGCCCCTTTCCCCTCTAACTGCTGGCATTCTGTTTTCTGTATCTATGAATCGGTTTCAATTTTCTTTATTTTCTTCATTAGATTCCACATATAAATGAAATCATATGGTATTTGTCCTTTTATTACTTTTTAAATTAATTTATTAATTTATTACTCTCACCAGAGGACATGTTCATTGATTCTAAAGAGAGGGGAAGGGAGGGAGTAAGAGGGAGAGACATATCAATGTGAAAGAGAAACATCAATTGGTTGCCTCTTGTACCTATTCTGACCTGGGATCAAACCTGCAACCTAGGCATGCACCCTGACTGGGAATGGAACCCATGACCTTCCAGTTTATTGAGCAATGCTCCAACCAGCTGAGTCACACTGATCAGGGCAGAATTTGTCTTTTTCTGACTGGCTTATTTCACTTAGCATAATACTATCTAGGTCCATCCATGCTGTTGCAAAGGTAAGATTTACTTCCTTTTTTATGGCCAAGTAGTATTCCATTGTGTAAATGTACCACAGCTTCCTTTACTGATGGGCACTTCAGTTGCTTCCAAATCTTGGCTATTGTAAATAACATTGCAATGAACATAGAGCTGCATATAACTTTTTGAAACATGGTTTCAAGTTTTTCCTAATATAGTCCCAGAAGTTGAATCACTGGGCCATACGGCAGTTACATTTTTAATTTTTGAGGAAACTCCATACCATTTTCCATAGTGACTACACCAATCTGCATTCTCACCAACAGTGCATAAGGATTTCCTTTTATCTGCATCATCACCAACACTTGTTTGTTGATTTATTGATGGTACCCATTTTAAAAGGTGTGAGATGATATCTCATTGTGATTTTAATTTGCATTTCTTTGATGATTAGTAATGTTGAACATTGTTTTAATATATCTATTGTCCATCGGTATGTCTTCTTTAGAGATATGTCTATTCAGTTCTTTTGCCCATTTAAAAAATTTTTTAAAGATTTTATTTATTAATTTTAGAGAGAAAGGAAGGGAGAGAATCAGAGAGACAGAAAAACCTTTGGGTTTGTAGGCCAGCACCTATCCACTAAGCTACCAGCCAGGGTCTTGCCCATTTTTCATTTGGGTTGCTTGTTTTCTTCACGTTGAGTTCTTTAAAAATTTTGGATATTAACCCCTTATGAGATGTATCATTGGTGAATGTGCCCTCCCCTTCAGTGGTGTCTTTTCATTTTGTTGATCATTTGCTGAGCAAAACTTTTCAGTTTAATGGCATCCCATTTATTTATTTTATTTCCCTTGTACAGGGAGACACATCAAAAAAAATTTTTTATGAGCAATGTCCAAGATTTTACTGCCTTGTTTCCTTTAAAAATTTTTATGGGTTCAAGTCTTATATTTTAGTCTTTACTCCAAGGATTTTTTTCAACCAGTTTACCCTGGAAGGCACACTTGGTGTGCCACAAGAATTTTTAACACATGCAAAGCTTGACTATTTAGTCAGGGGCACTAACACCTCTTTTCTCTTATAATGTCAAGTTAAAAAAATGACAATACCCAAAACTACTTTAGCCATTTTGTATCAATAAATCAAAATTATGCTTATTTTTCATGTCAGATTGGCAAAAATATATATATTTTTTTGTTTGCTGCAGAATTTTAGTAATTAGTTTATGTGTTCCATGAGATGAAAAAGTTGAAAATCATTGCTTTAATATATTTGGAATTTATTCTTATGCATAATGTAAAATAGTGGTTTAATTTATTTTCTTTCTTTTTTGCATGCATCAGTCTAATTTTCCCAACATGACTTATTGAATAGATTATCATTATTCTATTGCATGTTCTTGCCTCCTTTGTTGAATATTAATTGGCCATAAAGGTCTAGATTCATTTCTGGGCTATCTATTCTGTTCCATTGATTTATATGTCTGTTTTTATTCCAGTGCCATGCTCTTTTGACTAGTATGGCCATGTAGTATAGTTTGATAACAAGTAGAATTATTTCTGCAACTTTTCTTTTCAGTTCTTCTGTGGCTATTCAGGGTCTTTTATGGTTACATATAAATTTTTGAAATATTCATTTTAGTTCTTTGAAATGCACCATGGTATCTTAATAGGAATTGCATTGAATCTATAGATTGTTTTGGGTAGTATAGACATTTTAATGATGTTAATTTTTGCTAACCATGAACACAGTACAGTATATGTATGCTTCCACTGAAAGTATTTTCTTGCATTTCTTTCTTCACTATTTTAAGTTTTCTGAGTACAGGTCTTTTACATCCTTGGCTAACTATCTTAGGCCTTTTTTTTTTTCTTTTAATTTTATTGTTGTTGTATTACATCCATCCCTTTCTTAGGCCTTTTTTAATGCCATCATAAACCAGGTTGTTTTCTTAATTTCCTTTTTAATAGTTTATTAATGGTGTGTACAAAATGCAAATGATTTCTGGATATTTATTTTGTATCCTGCTACTTTACTGAATTGATTTATGAGTCAGCAGTTTTTTGGTGGATTTTTTAGTGTTGCCTATATACAGTGTCATACCATCTGCAAATAGTAGTTTTACTTCTATCTTTGCAATTTGATGCCTTTTGTTTCTTCTTCTTTTCTGATTGCTGTGGCTAGGACTTTTAGTACTATGTTGAATAAGTGGTGAAAGAAGACATTCCTGTCTTGTTTCCAATCTTAAGGGAAATGTTTTTAGTTTTTGCCCATTGAACATAATCTTGGTTCTGAGTCTGTCACATGAGGAACATCCAGAAAAGAAGTCCAGCCATTGTTAGTGTAATAAGAATGATTTGCATGACATCGATGGAACCTAGCAGCCAAGGAGAGTGGACTGGAATACTCATGTGTGAACAATGATGACTTCACTGTACTTGTCAGTGGAGGAGGTAGACGCAGTTGAGTGACCATGTGTACTGTGTGGTCATTACATCCAAAATGACTGAGTGAGTACAGCAATTATTCTGTATCAGATTTTGCATTAAACTTGAACATTCCTCCACAAAAACTATTTGGATGATTCAGAAGGCTACAGCTATGGGCAACTGGTATTTGGCAGTGCACCCACTCATATATCATCTCTTGTACAGAGTTCTTTTTGGCAAAGTATCAAATCACCCAGGTGACTCAACCCTCCTAAATCCCAGATTTGGCACCTTGCAACTTGTATGTTTTCCCAAAACTGAAATCACCTTTGAGAGAAAAGATTTAGAATCATTCATAAGATTCAAGAAAATATGATGGGGCAGCTGATGATGAATGGAATAACTGTGTGAAGTCTCAAGGTGCCTACATTGAAGAAGGCTGAGGTGGCATTGTCCTATCTACAATGTTTCTTGTATCTTGTATCTTCTTCAATAAATGTCTCTATTTTTCATATCACATGGCTGGATACCTCTGGGCAGACATTGTATATGGCTTTTATTATGTTAAAGTATGTTGTTTCTGTTCCCACTTTGCTGAGAATTTTTTTCATAAATGAGTGAATTATATCAAATGCTATTTCACCACCTCTTTATATGATCATGTGATTTGTATTCTTCAGTTTGTTTATTGAGTATCTTGTTTATTGATTTGCAGATATTGTACCATCCTTGTATCTTTGGAATAAATCCCACCTGATCATGGTTCATGATTTTTTTTTTGATGGATTGATGGATAAGTTTTCTAATGTTTTATTGATGATTTTAGCATCTATCTTCATCAAAAATATTGGCCTATAACTTTCTTTTTTGTAGTGTCTTTATCTGGTTTTGGAATTAGGATAATGCTGGCCTCATAAAATGAACATGGGAGTCTTCCCTTTTCTTGAATTTTGGAATAGTTTGAGAAGAATAGGTGGTTAGTCCTTCTGCGAATGTTCAGTAAAATTCACCTGTGAAGCCATTTGAATCAGGATTATTGTTCACCCAGATAGTTTTTTATTATTGCTTTGATTTTATTAGTTGTAATTGATCTATTCAGACTTTATGATTCTTTCTTAGTTTTGGAAGATTGTATGTTTCTAGGAATTTATCCAATTTGTCTAGCTTGTCCAACTTGTTGGCATATAGTTGTTGGTAGTATTTACTTACAATTGCTTGTATTTTTGTGGAGTCAGTTTTTTGTTTTTTGTTTTTTTTTTTTCATTTCTGATTTTATTTATTTGGGTCCTCTCACTTTTTCTTTTGATGAGTTTGCTCAGAGGTTTATCAATCATGTTTATCTTCTTAAAGAACTAGTTCTTGGTTTTATTGATCTTTTGTATTGTTTTTTAGACTCAATTTCCTTTATTTCTGCTTTGATCTTTATTATTTCTTTTCTTCTACTCACTTTGGTTTTGTTTGTTGTTCTTTTTCTAGTTCCTTGAAGTGTTAATTTAGATTGTTTGAGTTTTTATTTATTTTTTAAAGATTTTTTTAAAAGAGGGAAGGGAAGGAGAAAAAGAGGGAGAAACACACCCCAGTCTGGGAACCTGGCCTACAACCCAGATATGTGCCTTGACCAGGAATCAGATGCACAACCTTTTCAGTTGCAGGATGACATCCAACCAAATGAGCCACACCAGTCAGGGTAAGATTTTTTTTTAATTTCTTGAGATAGGCCTGTGATGTTATGAACTTCCATCTTAGGACTACTTACATTTTGTCCCACAGATTGTGTTATTGTATGTTCGTTTTCATTTTTTTCAAAGTATATTTTGATTCCTTCCTTGATCTTATTGCTAACCCATTCATTCATTGATTAGTAACATGTTATTTAGCCTTCATATCTTTTTGTGTTTTTCAGTTTTTTTCTGTGATTGATTCTATAGTTTCATATCATTATAATAAGAAAATATGTTTGATATGATTTCAATCTTCTTAAATTTATTGACGCATTTTTGTGTCCTAACAAGGGGCCTATCTTAGAAAGTATTCCATGTGCATTTAAAAAGAATGTATATTCTGCTGCTTTGGGGTGAGAAGCTCTAAAGATATCAATTAAGCTTATATGATCTAGTGTGTCACTTAAGCACACTATTTTTTTTATTGTTGATTTTTTTTGTCTGGAAGAACTATCCATTGATGTCAATGCAGTATTCAGATCCCCTGCTATGACTTTATTACATTGACATCTCCCTTTATGTGCATCAAGATTTGTTTTATATATTTAGGTGCTCCTATATTGGGTGGATTGATCCCTTTAGTATTATGTCTCTGTCTCTTAATATAGCTTGTATTTTAAAACCTTTTATCAGGTATAAGTATTGCTACACAAGGATTTAAAAAAATTTTAATTTGCATGAAATATTTTTTTCATCCCTATATGTATCTTTTGATCTGAGGTAGGTCTCTTGTAGATAGAATATGTATGGGTCTTGTTTTCTTATCTTTCAGCTACCTATGTCTTTGATTGGGGCATTTAATTCATTTTATTCAATTTTTTATTTCTAACCCATTTTATTTAAAGTGATTATTGATAGGTACACATTTATTGACATTTTATTCTTTTAACAATATTTCTCTGTTTAAAAAAAAATTCTTCTCCTTTTTAAAGCTGTCTCTTTAACATTTCTTATAATACTGGTTTGGTAGTAATGAATTCCTTTAGCTTTTTCTAGTCTCGGAAGCTTTTTCTTTCTTTTTCAATTTTAAATAATAGCCTTGCTGAGTTAAGTAGTCTTGGTTATGGGTCCTTGCTTTTCATCATTTTGAATATTTCATGTTAGTCTTTTCTGGACTGAAATCTTTCTGTTGAAAAATCAGCTGACAGTCTATGGTAGTTTTCTTGTAGATAACTGTCTTTCTCTTGTTGCTTTTCAAACTTTCTCCTTGTCTTTAACTTATTCCAGTTTAATTATGATGTGTTTTAGTGTGGGCCCTTTGGGTTCATCTTGTTTGTGACTCTGCACTTACTGGACTTGGGTCATTTTCCTTCACGAGGTTAGGGAAGTTTTCAGCCATTATTTCTTTAAATAGATTCTCTATCCCTTGGTCTATGTTCTCCTTCTGGTACTCTTTGATGCAGATGTTGTTGCATTTCATGTTGTTTCAAAGGCCCCTTAACCTATCCACATTCTTTTTAATTATTTTATCATTTTGCTGCTCTGATTGGGTGTTTTTCAACCTTGTCTTCCAAATTACTCACTCATTCCTCTGCTTCATCAAACCTACTGTTTCTTCCTTCTAGTGTATTCTTTATTTCAGGTATTTATTTTGTTTCTGATTGTTTTTTTCCTATGGTTTCTAAGTCTTTTTTGAGCATTCTTGTAACCAATTTTTTAAAAAGATTTTATTTATTATATTCAGAGAGAGGGGAAGGGAGAGAGGCAAAGAGGGAGAGAGGTATCAATGTATGGTTGCCTTTCACCTGCCTCCAGCCACAGACCTGACTGGAGACCTGGCTTGCAACCTCATTATGTACCCTGGCTGGGGAATTGAACCAGTGACCTTTGGATTCGCTGGCCAGCACCTTATCTACTGTGCCACCAGTCAGGGCAGTAACTAATTTTTTGAACTCTATATTTGGTGAATTGCTTGCCTCCATTTCATTTTGTTCTTTTTCTGCAGATTTCTTCTACAGACTATTTCTCCTATCCTTTTATTTGCTGCATGTTTCTTGTGTCCCCATTTTGGCTGCCTCTTTGTGTTTGTTTCTATGTATTAGTTTGATCTGCTATGACTCCCAATCTTGGTAGTGTGGTCTTATGTATTAAGTGTCCTTTGGGATCCCATGGCAAAGTCTCATTGATCACCTGATCTAGGTATCCCAGAATGTCCTTTGTGTAATTTGGTTCCTCCTGTTGTAAATGAGTCTTGATTGCTATCTATGAGGTTGCCCCTCAGGTTGGCTGACTGTAAGTATCTACCCCAGCCATTTGTACAAGTCGGGTGTGCAGGTGCTGCCTATAAGAAGCTGAATTCACCTCAGCAGAGTCTGGTGTCTGCCAAGGTCTTCCTTTGTCTGAAGCTGACCACTGGGTGTGTTGGTTCTCTAGACAAGTGATTCTTCTGACTTTCCTACTTCTGATTCCTTCCTCACCACTGTCCCCTACTTTGTGGTGGTCTCTGAGGTTGGACTCCTGATCACACCAAATACTGCAGGAATACCTGGTGCTCACATTGCCAGTATCATCATTGCTTCACCATGGAAGAGTTTTTCAAGGGCCACATAATGAGTGTATTTAAGGAGCAAGAAGGATGAGAAGGCAGAAGAGTTCATACTTTTTTTCTATTTCTTACGTTAAGAGTTCCTCTACAAATAAAACATCTAAAAACCACAGCTTTAAAGTTCAGATCCCCAAAGCCCTCAAAGTACGGAGAAAAGCCAAATTCTTAGGAAAAAAGTCAGTCTGTCTCAGGGAACATCCCAACTTGAACAAGTAAAGTGATCTTTTCTCAAAGAAGATAGTTTGTGATACTCTTTTTCCACTGAGATGACTTTATATTTTAATTTTTATTTTCTGAGCTGATTATGACAGTATTAATAAATTTAAATAATACTATTCATAGATAATATTAACTCAAAAATAAAGTAGTGGCTCTGGTTACAGATTCACAACAATCTGAAAGAAGTTTAGATGTTCACATGGAAAACAGTGAGCATGGTCAGGTGTCAATCACGTGCTTAATGTTGGGGTTAAACAATATCCTGTAACTAGCATTAACTGGCTTTCCCACCACTTCTGTAAGTTCATATACAAAAATTGACTTGGTGCTCTTCCCTTTTGCACATTATAAAAGCACTAGCAATCAAAATAAAGTTCAATACCTTTGTTATTTCCGACCAGAGCAAGAACCATAAAAGGCATTTCAATGTACCTTCTAACATTTGCAGGAATATTATGTTCTCTCTTCTTTCCAAAGAGTTGAGGCAAAAGTACAATGTTTAATCGATGTCCATCCTAAAGGATAATAAACTTCAGGTTGTTCTAGGGCATTACAAAGGGCAGCAAATTTGCAAAGTAGTCAAGGTTTACAAGAAGAAATATGTCATCTACAATGAATGAATACAATGAAAGAAAGCTAATGGTACAACTGTTCATGTGGGCATTTATCCAAGCAAGGTGGCAATAATGAGACTAACACTGGACAGAGACCACAAAAAGACCCTTAAATGTAAAATCAAATCTCACCAAGTACTAAAAAATGGCAAATACAAGGAAGAAACAATTGAGAAGATGCAAGAATAAAGTAACCTTCTGTACAACTTTCAGTAAAAACTTAAAATGAAAAAAATTGACTGGGCCAAACAGGATTTTGCCTTGTATGATTTTGGTAGGGTGTTCATATAATTTATTATTTAGATAGGATAAGTTTGAGAATAAAATCAATTCTGTTAATAATCCAGGACAATAGGCATAATGTGAGATTGTCTTGGTTAAGCCTGAAAGCACAGTCTCCACAAACTTGGGAAATATAACAAAGACTTTCGTGCCAAAAATTGATATATATATATATATCATATATATGTATATATGATATATATATATAGATATGATTGATATAGA
>PVIW01009541.1:0-30463 GCA_004026585.1 Noctilio leporinus
AATGGACCTAACTGATGTATACAGAGTCTTTTACCCCAAAGAAGCAAAATACACATTCTTTTCAAATGCACATGGATCATTCTCCAAGATAGACCACATGCTATGTCACAAGACAAGCCTCCACAAATACAGGAAAATGGAAATCATACAAAGTATCTTCTCAGATCACAATGGCTTGAAACTAGAAACCAATCTCAAGCGAAAAACCCAAAAATTCTCTAACTCATGGAGACTGAATAACATGCTTTTAAGCAATGAAGGGGTCAACAATGAGATCAAAGATGAAATCAAAATGTTCCTGGAAACAAATGACAATGAACACACAACAGTCCAAAACCTATGGGATACAGCAAAGGCAGTCCTCAGAGGGAAATTTATAGCAATACAGGCCTTCCAAAAAAGGTTACAAGAAGTTTATAAAAACGACCTAACCATAAAGCTGCAAGAACTAGAGGAGCAACAACAAACAAAGCCCAGAGCAAGTAGAAGGAAGGAAATCATCAAGATCAGAGCAGAACTAAATAACTCAGAGATTCAAACTACAATTCGAAGAATCAACAGGTCCAGGAGCTGGTTTTTGGAAAAAATAAGCAAAACTGACAAGCCCTTATCCAGACTCATCAAGAAGAGAGGACCCAAATAAACAGAATCAGAACTGACAGAGGAGAAATCACAACTGATACCTCAGAAATACAAAAGAGTGTAAGAAATTACTACAAACAACTATATGACAAAAAATATGACAACCTGGATGAAATGGACACATTTCTGGAAAGGTATAATCTACCAAAACTGAACCCAGAAGAAGCAGAAAGCCGAATAGGCCAATAACAACTACTGAAATTAAAGAAGTAATCCAAAATCTCCCAAAGCACAAAAGCCTTGGACCAGATGGCTACACAGGTCAATTTTACCAAACATTTAAAGAGGAACTAACTCCTATCCTCCTCAAACTATACCAAAAAATTCAGGAAGAGGGAAGACTCCCAAACTCTTTCTATGAGGCCAATATTATTCTAATCCGAAAACCAGGGCAAGACACCACTAAGAAAGAAAGCTACAGGCCAATATCTCTGATGAACATAGGTGCTAAAATTCTCAACAAAATATTGGCCAACCGGATTCAGCAGTATATTACAAACATCATACACTATGATCCAAGTGCATTTCATCCCAGGGAAGCAAGGATGGTACAACATTCGTAAATCAATAAATGTAATACACTACATCAACAAATTGAAAGATAAAAACCATATGGTCATGTCAATAGAGCTGAAAAAGCACTTGATAAAGTACAACAACCGTTTATGATAAAAACCCTCAGCAAAATGGGAATAGAGGAGCATACCTCAACATCATAAAGGCCATCTATGAGAAACCTGAAGCCAACATCATACTTAATGGACGAAAACTGAAAGCTTTCCCCCTAAAATCAGGAACAAGACAGGCTGTCCACTTTCTCCACTTCTATTCAACATTGTCTTGGAAGTTCTAGCCATAGCCATCAGACAAGAAAAAGGAATCAAAGGTATCCAAATTGGAAAGGAGGAAGTCAAACTGTCATTATTTGCAGATGATATGATAGTGTACATACAAAACCCAATGGGCTCCACCAAAAACTTACTCAACCTAATAAGCAAATTTAGAAAAACAGCTGGGTATAAACTCAATATCCGGAAATCAAAAGCATTTTCGTATACCAATAATGAAACAACAGAAATAGAAGTGAAAAAACAAATCCCATTTACCATAGCAACAAGAAAAATCAAGTACCTAGGAATAAACTCAACTAAGGAGGTAAAAGACCTGTACTCAGAAAACTACAGAACAATGAAGAAAGAAATCAAGGAAGATACAAATAAATGGAAGCATATACCATGTTCGTGGATGGGAAGAATTAACATCATTAAAATGTCCATACTACTCAAAGCAATCTACAGATTCAATGCAATCCCAATTAAAATACCAATGACAGACTTCACAGAAATAGAAAAAATACTTCAAAAATTTATATGGAGCCAATAATGCCCACGAATAGCCACAGCAATCTTGAGAAAGAAGAACAAGGTAGGAGGAATTACAATACCGGACTTCAAACAATACTACAAGGCTACTGTCATCAGAACAGCCTGGTACTGGCATAAGAATAGACATATAGATCAATGGAACAGAATAGAGAGCCCAGAAATGAACCCAGGACTCTATGGTCAACTAATATTTGACAAAAGGGGAAGGAACATCAAATGGAGTAAAAACAGTCTCTTCGACAAATGATCTTTATTATTATTAATCACTTACAGGCATAATTTTTTCTCATTCTAAGCAACAGAAATATTGAAATGATAATCCAAGTTTACATATTCAAGATTAGTACGTAATGTTAAATCTCAAAATCGTCCATATTATTGGTATCAATTATGGATTCCCAGGGAAGATCACTGATCTCTCTGTATTCAATCCTTTATCATATTCCTAATCTTTAAAGCTCATAAGCCATGGGCTTTTGCCATTTATGGAGACTAAACATAGTCAAGACCAACTTCCATCTTGCCTAAATGGGAAATTTAGGCCTAATGAAAAGATCAAAGTTTTCTCATGTGTGGTCCATTTAGCATCTTTCTTTATCTTATAAAATCAGAAAATTTGCTTTTGTTATTATCCATAAGTACTTCTAGTGAAAGATGCCTAATGGATTTTGAATAAGTATGTGAATATAGATTAGAAAGATACTATCAATTATAAGAATGGAATAAACTGGGAAGCACATTCCTGAGTGGGGTCAGTTAAGGAAGAAGTTTCAGAAATAAGGAACGTAAACATGCATATAAGTCTATAAAAAAGTGACTATTTAAAAAAGATAGGAGCTATTTACCTGAGCCATGATTTTTATAGCTGTGAGAAATTATCAATCCTCTCCTGAATTCCTACATTGGAGAAGCACAGTGTCTGGAAAAGGCAGTGCTGGATAGAAGAAAACAGAACTATGAGCCATGCTTTTCATAAAGCTCCAAATGAGTTAAGTTAGAACTACCTTTGTTGCCCTCCATTTCCTGTCTCTTGCTCCCCATTCCCAAAATACACACTAAGTAGGGGACATATACGTGGTGGTTCTTACATTCAAAAAGAAAATATTTACAAAAACTTCTCTACCATTTCTGAAGTAAAACTTATACATAATGACACATTTATATTATACCAAAAATAGAGATAATGGCCAACTATTACATTTCAATATTTAATCATCATATACAACCACAATAGAAGGCATAAATAATTAAATGCCTACAACTATTCAAAATAAACAAATTTAGATTTATAAGATGACAATATTCAACTAAGCATTGTTGACATGTTTTACTTATACTTGACATTTTGAAATAAAAGCTATGTTTGTATATGTATGTATGTGTGCGTACAAATATGGGTGCAGAATAAATGAAATTCATCATCTTCAAATGGAGGCTTCTACAGGTATATGATATTCACAAGTCAAATGTCACAAGCAGTGTTGTCATTAATGCCAAAACTTTTTTAGTATACGTGCTGCTGAAGTGAGCACATAGTGCCAAAAATTTTTTAAGTTGTTTTTAAAAAAATCTCAGTAAATTTCAGAATAAAACAAAGTACAATCTTTTTCAAACAAACTAGCATAACTGAAAGATTTAGCCAAGAGTAAAGCCATGCAATAATACTAAAATAGGTAAATAAGTAATTTTTTTTAAATCATGCAAAAATGCTTTATGTAAGTGGTTGTAGAGCCTCATAATTATAAACACATTTTTTTCCTCAACTATGATCCTCATTTTGCAGGTCATAAAACAATTCTTTGTTGTGTACTGGAGAACATCTAGATTAGAAGTTGGCCCACTATTTTTGTTAAATAAAGCTTTATTAGAACACATCTATAGTCATTTGTTTATATATTGTCTTTGGCTACTTTCACACTACAGTGGCATAGCTGAATAGTTATAGGAGAGACTAAGGCTCAAAAAACATAAATTATTTACTGCCTATTCCTTTACAGAAAAGCTATCGAACCTGTGATCTAGATCCATCCATGACTTGCTTTAGTTTTTCAAAAGCCAGAAGCCTTCACCCTCAACCTGGTTATTATAGCACTTAAAAGCATTCAGATATATTTCTAAAACATCCTGTAGGATGAGTCACTGCTCCTACAGACAAACATTGACATATGTGCTCAAGAGATATTTAATTAAAAATTCCACTTCCTTGCGGGGAAAAGGTGGGTGGGGAGGGGGACAGAGGGGAGCAAAAAAGGGATGGATGTAATACAACAACAATAAAATTAAAAGAAAAAAAAAAATTCCACTTCCTCTAGATATTGGAAAGATATAATAGATGATAGATAGTGTCCATTCTAAGAATCAAATAATTCAGATAAAATGAAAAATCATAATTCCTTTTAAATTCATCCTAGAGATGAAAGGCAAAGAGAAATTTATATGAAATTATAATAGAACTCTAAAAAATGCCAACCTCTTCTCTATATATATATGTATGTGCACACACACACACACACACACACACACAGGGTGTGCACAATAAAATGGCGATAACATCGCATCTCCTTATTTCATGTGCTTATTAATTTTGAAAAAACATCATTGTTTCAGATATAAAGTATTAAATTCTGAGAACAACCATGTCAAAAGAATATGATGTTAGAGCAACCATAATTTCTGGACTGCATGCAGGGCCAACTGCTAAGGAAACTGCAGACTTCACTAACATCCCTTTACATAGAGTTGACAACATAAAGAAGGTGTATGATGCTGATCCTGATGCCACCACACCAACAAGGAAAATGCATAAGGTATACAAGGATCCCACAAGTCCAGATGTTGTACAGAATCCAGGAGACCATCAATGAAGATCCAGGAAAGTCAATGCACTCCACAACAAGAGAAAAGCAGGTGTCAGATGCAACAGTTTGCAAGATCATTGAAGACATCATATACAGATCATGTGTTCTTAGAAGAGGCCAGTTTATGACACAGCGCACAAAGGAAAGGCACTTTAAAAAAGCAAGGAAACTGCTAACAAAATGGAAAAATCCCAAAGGAAAAAATCCTCTGATTTTCTTCTCTGACGAAAAGAATTCTCAGCAGGACCAAATAGTTCAGCAGAAGACACAACAGATGGTTCTGTGAGTATTTTAATGAAGTCCCAATTGTCATGAAAATGAAATGTCCTGCTACAGTGATGGTGTTAGGTGTTGTCAGCAATGAAGGAGATATCATTACCCTGCACTGTTTCCCATAAGGATTGCAGGTGACTGCTGATGTTTACCTTGACATTTTGAGAGAAGTAGTTGTACCATGGATGAAGCAAGTTGCAAACAGACGACATTTTATCTTCCAACAAAATGGTGCACCAGCACATAACACCAAAAAGGTGCAAGAATTTCTCAGGTCAATGTTCCTGAATTCTGGTCAAAGGAAATCTGGCCCCCTAGTTCACCAGATGCAAACCCTTTAGGCTATTATGTATGCAGCACTTGTGAGAGAGAAGTTAATAAACAACCTCATTCCAATAAAGAGGCTGTTAAAGCAAAGATTGAAAACATGATGATGTCCATGGATAAAGAAAAGTTAACAAGAGCATGCTCAAGATTCTGAAGTCAAATCGAGTCTATCATTGCAGCAAATGGAGGCTTTTTTGAACAATTTAAAAAATAATGCCTATGTTTATGTATTTACATATAATACATTTATTTCAAAATATAACACTTTTGTGGTATGTGGTTTTTTAACAAAAATTTTGCCAATTTATTGCATGCACTCTGTGTGTGTGTGTGTGTGTGTGTGTGTGTGTGTGTATGTGTGTGTGTACATATATAGATAGATACTCCCATCCCTAACAGGGCTTAAACTACACTGCAATTACCTTAAAAATCAATAGTACAAACATTCCAATAAAGAGACAAAGTTAAAACAAAGTGAGCAAGGCCAACTAAAAAACAGACTTTAAATATAAAGATACTGATAGGTTGAAAGTAAAATAGTGGAGAAAGATATACCATACAAACACTAAGTATAAGAAAGCTATGTACCTGGATTACTGTAAGACAAAATAGACTTATACTGTATGTCCAGCATAACTGAAAAATAAAAAATTATTTTAAAAAACAAATAAGAGGCCTGGGACATCTATACCAAAAAAGTTGCTCAAGCACGCTTCGTAACCCAGCATCCTCCTCTGCATAGCACGGGCCTGATATTAATCACCTGGAGGGTCCCTGATGTCCCTTGCTTGGAGCCCTGAGCAAAGCAGAGCAGAGGCAACAGCCCAGGTTCCCGAGCCTGGGCCTAGGAGCCTGCCAAAATAAATTTAATAATAATAATAATAATAAACAGTATAAACTCGTAAGACTTTTTTCTAAAATTGAGTAATGGAGAAAAAGGTAAGATGGGGAGAAAATGAGGAAATGCACTGATTTTATTACTAGAGTTCAGGTAGAATTTATGACAAAAGCATTAAAATAAACTAAGTAGGCTATATCTATAAATTTTCCCCAAAGAGAAGCCTCAATAAATAGAAACCATATATACGGTTATCAGTTGCTGCATTATGTAATGACAAAATACTGGGAAAATATCCAAATTCCACCCATAGGTACTTGCTGAATAGACTATCATATCCACACAAAATGTACCTATAAAAAAGAATGTGGAAGATTTCCATAAGCTGTTATTGAATGACTTCTGGGATACTTTAATGTGTGAGGGGGAAAAAAGAAGGTGCAGAACAATGTACATAGAATTCTCCCTTTTAATTAAGAGTGAAGACAATAAAAACATATGTACATAAACATATATATCATTTAAAAGAAAAATATATGAGTAAGCCAAAGATAACTACAGTTAGTTATCTATACAGGGAAGAAGGATACCAAACTTCTCTGAATTCACCTTCTTCTGTAGTTTAGATTTTAGAAATATGTAAATATTTTAAGTACTTTTAAAATAAAAATCAAAAGGTAGGAAACAATTTCTAAAAGTAGAAGCAGTATGAAACAAATGAGCCTAATTATCTCTAAGGTTGGTGGCTTACCTATGAGAAGTGTTATTTTAGGTGAATTTAAAAACACAGTAATTTGATTATAGAACCCTAATAGAATATCCTCTAGGAAGACTGTTTTTCTGTAATTATATGGTGACTAAAAATTTTAGTACTGTTATCTTGAAACTCTCCTAATCCAAAAGGCAGAAAAAAAGTAAAAGACAATAAAGAACAGATGGGACGAGTATAAAATGAATGGCAAGATGATATACATATTTGACTCAAATCATATCAACAATCACAATAAATACAAACGGTATAAATACTCCATTTAAAAGGGAAATACAAGATGCAACTAAATGCTGCCAAGAAAAATGTACTTTATTTTTTTCCCATTTTAATCATGTTTTAATTTCCCAACTAGATGACATACAATATTATATTAGTTTCATGTGTATACCACAATGATTAGACATTATATAACTTACTAATTGATCATCCTGATAAAACTAGGATCCATTTGACACAATATATAGTTATTAAAATATTAGTATGTTTCCTATGCTATATTTTGCATCACCATGACTATTATATAACTACCAATTTGTACTTCTAAATTCCTTCACTTTTATCACAGATCCCCTCAACCTCCTTCCCATCTGGCAACTGTGAAAATGTACCCTGTAATTATGAGTCCGTTTCTGTACTGCTTGTTCATTTATTTTGATTTTTATATTCAATTTTTGATAGATATGTATTTATTGCCATTATATTGTTCATATTTTTATCTTTGCTTCTTCTTCTTCTTCTTAAAGAAGACCCCTTAAAATCTTAAAAGCAAGAAAGGCACTTTAAAAGAACACAAATAGGTTGAAAGTAAAAGTATAGAAAAAGACGTATCATGTTAATACAAATGAAAAAGAGCTGGAGTAGCCACATTAACTATCAAACAAAGTAGATATTCAGAGTAAAGAATATTACTGGGATAAGGGATACCATTTCAAAATAATTAAAGGGGTCAATCCACTATTAGGACATATAATCTAAAACATTAATGTACCTAATAACAGAGCTTCAAAATATATGAAGCAGAAACTGATAGAAACTAGGGGAAAGAGAAATCCAACAAACACACAGAGAATCAGTAAAGATACAAAACACTATCAACCCATCTGAGCCTAGCTGACACTTACAGAACACTCCAACAATACTAGTCATTATATGTGTACACCAAACATTTACTAAACTAGACCACACATTCTCAGTCATAAATCTTAATAAATTTAAAGGAATTCAAGTAATATTAAGTACATTGTCTGACTATAATAGAGTGCAATGAGAAATCAGGAACAGAAAGATCTCTGAAAGATCTTTAAAATATATGAAAACTAAATAACATATTTCTAATAACCCATAAGTCAAAAAATAAATCAAAAGGCAAATTAGAATAGATTTTGAACTGAAGGCAGAATAAATAAGACTGGCAAGTGATAATTTTTAGCAAGTCATATATAATGGTTCATTATACTTTTGCGTACATTTGAAAATTTTTTAATGTTAAAAAGAACAGAATGCTATGTCAGAAATAACATAATATTATATCCTTTTTAAATGTATTAATCTCAAACCCATTCTTCCTCAATTTAACCATTACTGGGAAGCATCTAACAAAATTAACTGCACATTTTCCTTGCTCCCAATCTACAGAAAACTGCCCTGTCCCTCTACTATTTGAAAAGGCTTAGTTAGGACATTTCAAAACAAAACAAAGATTCCTATATCCAGAGATCAATAAAAGCAGTTCAGGAAACAAAGAGTAAACATATACTCACCCTGGACTTTGCTTTGGAATGCATAATAGCCATTTTTTTCTCCTATGGGCTCTACTGTCAGGAAAAGAAAATGGAATTATTAGGCCTTTCTTAGGGTATATTCTAAATTAGAACACACCCTCTTGTGTCTCTCACCCCCAATCTACCTCTCATTTAACATAGAGGGAGTTCAGAGGGAGACTTGAACAGTTCTCCACTTTCTGTATCAGAAATAAAATCACAGCTGTCTTGAGCTAGAATTTATTTCTGGGTTCAAAGTTGTCGACTAGAGACATACCCCTACAGCTGAGTGTTACATACAGATTCTTAACTGTTCTGCTAGCCTCTTACAGTACACTCTCACCTCTGAAATCCTA
This sequence comes from Noctilio leporinus, assembly GCA_004026585.1. Lineage (NCBI taxonomy): Eukaryota > Metazoa > Chordata > Mammalia > Chiroptera > Noctilionidae > Noctilio > Noctilio leporinus. The sequence goes on from PVIW01009541.1 coordinate 9,212, forward strand.
TTACATTTACAAGTGATCTTTCTTAAAGGGCTATCAACTCTAAAATTCTCATCTCAAAACCAGGTCGGGGCCCGGTTGGTGTGGCTCAGTGCATTGAGTGCTGGCCGGTAAACCAAAGGGTTCCTGGCTTGATTACCAAGTCAGGACAAATGCCTGGGTTGCAGGCCAGGCTTCCTGCATGTGAGAGGCAACCACACATTGATGTTTCCTTCTCCTTCTCCCTCCCCTCCCCTCTCTCTAAGAATAAATAAATAAAATCTTTTTAAAAATAAGAAACAAGTCTGTGGCTTAGAAACAACTCAGTATTCTTCATTCATGGGCTCAAATTTCTGGTTCCTGCCACTTCTTGCATCCAAAACCCTTGAGAGGGTACCAGAAAGCACAGGGCATCTACAACTACAACCCTAGGGTGAACTAAGGATAGATGCTGTAATAAAACAATACAGGCCATGTGTGAATAGAAGAAAGAGAAAGGATAGTCACTGTAGACAGAAGAGAAAGTAGTCCAGTCCTCAGTGGAGGAGAAAGCCAGGTGGGACTCAAGATCCATAGGCAGAAGCTAACCCAGAATGAACCCCAGAAATACCAAAACGCAATTTTACCTCTGTACAAAACTTCTCATATGGGCACAGACTATAAAATATACAAATGACACAATAACATGTCCACAGCCACACTGCCAGAGTCACATTCATCAGGTTAATGCTATATTGTCAGACCACCTAGTCTTAAAATCCAATCATACACACAGCATACACACAACCCCACTCAAGCACATCCAAGCACCCTGTCAGGTACACACAATGGCCAAAAACACCTTTTAACAGCAGCACTTTTACTCTCTTCACAGTCAGTCACGAAAACGGCACAGACACATACACTCCCACAACATAGCACAGAGTCATCCAATCAGATAGTTGAAAAACACAATCAAGTACCAGGTTGAGGAAACAAACCCTCACAAACACTGTCACAGACACACTTATAACACCTCAAAGTCTCAGGCAAAGCCCAGAAAAACACACGATACAATCACACACACAACCTCAAAGTGCCACAAGAACATCTAAACACCCTGTCAGAACAGCACCGTCCCACACCTGTCTCAAGCAACCCCAGTCACTGCAGTATTATCAAACCCTCAGAGTCACGAACAACTCACACTCGCACAAACACTTCAACACAAAGCCGCAGTCCCACACGTCCATTCACCAATACCGTCACCAACACCAGTCAGGCTTGTCTCACACTACAAATCCACAGGAGACACAGCCACGAGTGCAATTCCAGCGACGCTTCCTCCGCCCACCCTGACAGACAGACGTACAGTTCAGGGTCCAGCATCTGGCGCTCGGAATCCAGGTCGATTTCTGCTTCACCCGCCCCACCAGTGCGGGACCAACCTCCCCAGCAGATTCAGCTCTTTCCCTACGTGAGGCCCCTAAACCACGCGAACAAACGGAAATGAAGCCGCGTTAGGAACCCGGCGGCTCTGGGAAATGTAGTCCAGGGCCGCGAAGCTGTGGTTGGCCAGCCCAGACGCCGGGAGACACACCACCCACCAGGGATCTCAGGGACCCCACTACGAGAACCTACTCACGCCAAGGGCCGCACCGGAGGTTTCTGGGAGCGCTGTGTAGCGCGCATGACGCAGGCGTCGGGCGCGCGCCGCTGTGGGGGTTGAGGCCTGAGACTGGAGTGTTAAAGTGATACCAGGGTCCTACACAGTGGGCGAAAAGTGGGCTGGCCTATGGAATAGGTGCAGGGAAGGAGCTGGAGCCGGGCGACCGCCGGCCAGAGCCTCCGACTAGCAGGAGACCGTTTTTGTGCTACGCCTGGCTCTTTAGTGTGTGACTGAGTGTGAAATTAAGCTAGATGTCGGGCAGACTGAGTCCCTCGATGGCCGGTTGTATTTCCACCTGAGTGTGTATGTGTGTGTGTGTGTGTGTGTGAGAGAGAGAGAGAGAGTGATTGCCTGACAAAGTAAGGACAGCTGCTATTGTGGTTGTATTTGTTTTGTGTTAATGGAGTGTGGTTGAGTGATTGGTGATGGTTTGTTTACGTAAATGTGCTTTTCTTGTGCCTATGTGTCAGTGTCTGTAGGAGTTCTGCTAGCAAAACAGCAATGTGGACTGAAAAAAACGATGGCCGGTCAAGTTTTTTATTCCTTGAACACTAATTTATCTGGCAAATAAACGAATTTTCTGTCGGAGCAAATATATTGTATCATGGGGAAGGCTACAAAATAAACATCTATTTTAAAAAATGATGATTTCAAAGCCATTATTCCAAAGGTAACTGGTTTTTCCTCTGACGCAGCCCCCCAAAGTAGACATCCATTCTTTTCAACTATTAGAGGGACTTTATTAGGTAAGATTGAGAGGTCATCGACTAATGTAATAATAATATAAGTTTATACACAAGAAGAGTGAATTTTAGCAGAGTCCAGCATTAGGTTTCTTGAATTTCAGGCCAAACCCTCGTCCCCATTTCTGATGAGCAAATCATGGCTCAGAAAGAGAAAGGAAGCTATCTATGTTTTGTACATAAGCCTCAACTTGTTTTCACTTTAAGACTTAGTGGCCTTTTAAAAATAAATCAATAATCATAAGCTTTTTGTAATTCTAACACAGAGAAGATAGAGTTATAATTCCACCACTCTTCCAGGAGGAAAAAAAATAAAATTTGCTCTGGCTTGCAGGCCCTATATGAAATACTTTTATCTCTTCCTGGTAATGTGACTGGAATAGCAAGTTTAGTGAATAGGATTACCGAAGAAATGAACCTGTGTGCATGGTTCAGTATACCTAGCTACCTGAAATAAAAATGGTCAAATTGCACTGACTTCAAGTAGGTCCAAATGTCAAAGTGGAATAAGATTTTTTAAGAGGATGCAAGAGAGATTTAGATGTGGTTTTTTAATTTTATTTTAGAGGCAATACATTCTGGTTTCAAATTAGCATGATTTGATTTGAAGCCACTTCTTTTTGATTCTGGATTATCTCTTTTGGATTTTGAAGATTCGTGATGACTGCTTGCAAGAAAAAGGAGGCTATTGTTTAAAAGTAAAAAACAGAAATTGTTAACCTGAGATGAATAGATTCCATATGAATGGGCTTCTAATTTTGTCATAAACTTGTGACATTTTATTAATTTAATTTTATTGTTGTTGTATTACATCCATCCCCCTTTTGCTCCCCTCTACCCTCTTCCCCACCCACGCACTCCCCCATAAAATCAATCCCACATGTTGTCCATGTCCATGGTTCTTCCATACTAGCTTCTTGCCTAAACTGCTCCCCTTCTTTGCTTCTTCCTCCCCCCTCCCCCCATCCCCCTTCCCCCTGCCCACTGAAGGCCTATTCACTGTGTTCATATATCTGGATCTGTGTTGCTTGTTGTTTGTTTTGTTCATTATTGTCCTGTAATGGGTAAGATCATATGGTATTTGTCCTTCACTGACTGGCTTATTTCACTAAGCATAATACATTCTAGTTCCATCCATGTTGTTGCAAAGGTTAGGAGTAGGTTCTTTCTGCTGTGTAGTATTCCATTGTGTAAATGTACCAAAGGTTTTTGATCCAATCTTCCATTGATGGGCACTTAGGCTGTTTCCAGCATTTGGCTATTGTAAATAATGCTGCTATGAACATAGGGGTACATAGGTTCTTATGAATTGGTGTTTCAGGATTCTTCAGGTATAGTCCTAGTAGTGGAATTGCTGGATCAAAAGGCAGTTCCATTTTTAGTTTTTAAGGAAACTCCATGCTGTTTTCCGTAGTGGCTGCATCATCCTGCATTCCCACCAACAGTGCATTTACCCCACATCCTCACCAACACTTGTTGTTTGTTGATTTTTTGGTGATTGTCATACTGACAGGTGTGAGGTGGTATCTCATTGTGGTTTTAATTTGCATCTCTCTGATAGCTAGTAATGTTGAGCATTCTTTCATATGCCTCTGGTATCAGTAAACATATTTTGGCGTAGGATATCAAAAATTTTACTACCTATATTTTTCTCTAGGATCTTTATGGTGGCACTGCTTATGTTTAAATCCTTTATCCATCTTGAGTTTATTCTGATGTATGGAGTAAGTTGGTGGTCTAGTCTTATCTTTTTGCATGTTGCTGTCCAGTTGTCCCAACACCACTTGTTGAAGAGACTGTTTTTACTCCATTTTATGTTCCTTCCCCCTTTGTAGAATATTACTTGACCATAGAGTCCTGGGTTTATTACTGGGCTCTCTATTCTGTTCCATTGATCTATATGTCTATTCTTAAGCCAGTACCAGATAGTTTTCATGACAGTAGCCTTGTGGTATTGTTTGAAGCCTGGTATTGTGATTCCACCTACCTTGTTCTTCTTTCTCAAGATTGCTGTGGCTATTCGTGGGTGTTTTTGGCTCCTTATATAAATATAAAATATAAATTTTTGAAGTATTTTTTCTATTTCTGTGAAGTCTGTCATTGGTATTTTAATTGGGATTACATTGAATCTATAGATTGCTTTGGGTAGTATGGACATTTTAATGATGTAAATTCTTCCCATCCATGAACATGGTATATGCTTCCATTTATTTGTATGTTCCTTAATTTCTTTCTTCAATGTTCTTTGGTTTTCTGAGGACAGGTCTTTTACCTCCTTGGTTAAGTTTATTCCTACGTACATTACTTTTCTTGTTGCTATGGTAAATGAGACTTGTTTTCTTCCTTCTATTTCTGATGTTTCATTATTGGTATGTAAAAATGCTATGATTTCTGGATATTGACTTTATATCCAGCTATTTTGCTAAATTTGCTTATTAGATCAAGTAAGTTTTTGATAGAGCCTATCAGGTTTTGTATGTACACTATCACATCATCTGCAAATAATGACAGTTTGACTTCCTCCTTTCCAATTTGGATACCTCTGATTCCTTTTTCTTCTCTGATGGCTATGGCTTGAACTTCCAAAACGATGTTGAACAGAAGTGGAGAAAGTGGACAGCCTTGTCTCGTTCCTGATCTTAGGGGGAAAACTTTCAGTTTTTGCCCATTGAGTATGCTGTTGGCTTCAGGTTTCTCATATATGGCCTTTATGATGTTGAAGTATGCTCCCTCTATTTCCATTTCGCTGAGGGTTGTTTTGTTTTTTTTTTTAATTTTATTGTTGCTGTATTACATTCATCCCCTTTTTTCTCCTTGCTGAGGGTTTTTATCATAAATGGTTGCTGCACTTTATCAAATGCTTTATCAGCATCTATTGATATGATCAATATGTCTTTCAACTTGTTGATGTGGAGTATTACATTTATTGATTTACGAATGTTGTACCATCCTTGCATTCCTGGGATGAAACACACTTGATCATGGTGTATGATCTTTGTAATGTACAGCTGAATCCTGTTGGCCAATATTTTGTTGAGAATCTTAGCATGTATGTTCATGAGAGATATTGGCCTATAGTTTTCTTTCTTAGTTATGACTTGACCTGCTTTTGGGATTAGAATAATACTGGACTCATAGAAAGAGTTTGGGAGTCTTCCCTCTTCCTGTATTTTTTTGGTATATGTTGAGAAGGATAGGACTTAGTTCTTCTTTAAATGTTTGGTAAAATTCACCTGTCTACCCATCTGGTCCGGGACTCTTGTGCTTTGGGAGATTTTTGATTACTTCTTCAATTTCACTAGTTATTGGCCTATTCAGACTTTCTGCTTCTTCTGGATTCAGTTTTGGTAGATTATAGATTTCCAAGAATGTGTTCGTTTCACACAGGTTTTCATATTTCTTGTCATATAGTTGTTTGTAATAATTTCTTACAATCTTTTGTATTTCTGAAGTATCAGTTGTGATTTCTCCTGTCAGTTCTGATTCTGTTTATTTGGGTCCACTCTTTTTCTTGATGAGTCTGAATAAAGGCTTGTCAATTTTGTTTATTTTTTGGAAAAAACAGCTCCTGGACTTGTTCACTCTTCGAATCATAGTTTGAGTCTCTAAGTTATTTAGTTCTGCTCTGATCTTGATGATTTCCTTCCTTCCACTTGCTCTGGGCTTTGTTTGTTGTTGCTGGTCTAGTTCTTGCAGCTTTATGGTTAGGTTGTTTTTATAAACTTCTTGTGACCTTTTTAGGTAGGCCTGTATTGCTATAAATTTGCCTCTGAGGACTGCCTTTGCTGTGTCTCATAGGTTTTGGACTGTTGTGTGTTCATTGTTATTTGTTTCCAGGAACTTTTTGATTTCATCTTTGATCTCATTGGTAACCCATTCATTACTTAAAAGCATGTTATTCAGTCTCCATGAGTTAGAGTATTTTTGTTTTTTTATCCTTTGAGATTGGTTTCTAGTTTCAAGCCATTGTTACCTGAGAAGATGCTTGGTATGATTTCAATTTTCCTGTATTTGTGAAGGGTTGTGTTGTGACATACCATGTGATCTATGTTAGAGAATGTTCCATGTGCATTTGGAAAGAATGTGTATTTTTCTTCTTTGGGGTAAAAGACTCTGTATACATCAGTTAAGTCCATTTCCTCTAGAGTGTTGTTCAGTGCCACCATATCTCTGGTGAGTTTTTGTTTGGAAGATCTGTCCATTGTTGATAGTGGGGTATTAAAATCCCCTACTATTAGTGTGTGGCTGTCTATATCCTTCTTAAAGTACTCCAAGATTTTCCTTATATATTTCAGAGCTCCTATGTTGGATGCGTATATGTTTACCAGAGTTACTTCTTCTTGGTGGGTTGTTCCCTTAAGTGTTATGAAATGTACTTCTTTATCTCTTTTTATGGCCTTCATCATAAAATCTATGTTGTCTGAAATAAATAAGTATTGCTACTCCAGCCTTTTTTTCATGTCCATCTGCTTGATATATAGTTTTCCATCCCTTCATTTTCAATCTGTGTCGATCTTTTGTTCTGAGATAGGTTTCTTGAAGACAGCATATGTATGGGTCATATGTTCTTATCCATTCAGCCACCCTATGTCTTTTGATTGGTGCATTTAATCCATTTACATTTAAGGTTATTGTTGATTGATAAGTATTCAATGCCATTTTCCCACTTTGTATCTCTGTTTCTTTATGGCTCTGTTTCTTCTTCTTCTTCTTTTTTTTTTTTTTTAGCAGACCCTTTAGCATTTCTTTCATTGCTGGTTTGGTAGAGATGTATTCTTTTAGTCTTCTTTTATCTGGGAAACTCCTTATTTCTCCTTCCATTTTGAATGAGAGCTTTGCTGGGTAGAGTATTCCTGGTTGCAGACCTTTGTTTCCCATTACTTGAAATACTTTTTGCCATTCCCTTCTGGCTTGAATTGTTTCTATTGAATAATCATTTGGTAGCCTTATTGGAGCCCCCTTATGTGTTATTTGCTGTTTCTTGATGCTTTTAGGATTCTCTCTTTGTCTTTTAAATTTGCCATCTTAATTATAATGTGCCTTGGAATTGGTCTGTTTGGGCTGATCTTCATTTGGACCCTCTGTGCTTTCTGAACTTGAGTAATCAAGTTCATAATCAATCATCATGTTAGGGAAATTTTCTATCATGACTTTTTTAACAGGTTTTCCATTCCTTGTTTCTCTTCTCCTTCTGTATGCCTATGATACGAATGTTATCATGTTTCATGTTGTGCTGCAGCTCTCTTAAAACCTCTTCATTCTTGTTCAGCCTTTTTTCATTCTCTTATACAGTCTTGGAATATCTATGTTGTCCTCCAACTCACTGATCCAGTCCTCTGCTTCCTCTAGCCTACTGTTGATTCCTTCTACTGTATTCTTCAATTCAGATATTGTATTCTTCATTTACTCCTGGTTCTTACCAGGAGTTTCTAAGTCATTTTTGATGCTGGTGTAGCTCTCTGTAAGTTCCTTGTAACTTCCCTGGAGTTGTTTATAGTTTTCTTTGAGCTGGCTGAGTTCATTGAGCTTCTCTATCATCATTCTTTTGAATTCTGTATCTGATAGGTCGTGTGCCTCTGTTTCATTTGGTGGTCTTTCTGAGGATTTTTTCTTTCCTTTTGGTGATGGACTGATTCTCCCCCCACCCCCTCCCCCCTTTTTGGGTGTCTGTTGTTGATTGTTTTTTGTTTTTTTTTTTCTTTTTCTTTGATTAATCTGCTTTGCTTCCTGCCTTTGTTGAGCACCCTTCTGTGTTAGGAGATTTGTGGAGTTCAGTGTTGCAATCTCCTAGATTTTCTCCACTTTTTGCTGTTGGGGTAGCCTCTATGTCATTAACTTGGGCTGTCTGGTTGTATTCTGGATTGGTTGTGTATGTTGCTCCTTTCCTTCCAGTTGGCTGATTGAAAGACACTCCTTCTATCCTTTCTCATACACTGTTTTTGAGCCAGGTGGAGCCAGGACCTGTGTGCTTTTAGCAGGAAAATAAAATAAAATTAAAATTAAATAAAGGGTTTAGGTGCCTGGGGAGGGGAGGAATACTTAGATTGAGGACTGGGAATGTGTTGTAGCCAGAGAGTGAGTAGACTTGAAATCGAGAGTAGGAGGAGGGTCTTGGGCATTTAGGTGGATTGAGATAGGGGAGGGGTAAAAATATGTGAGTTGGGATACACTGTGGTATAAACAGTATCTACTTAAAATGCACTAATTGTGAGGGTTGGAGGTAACATTTTAAAAGGATATGTATTCCTAGCCAGGGCAACATAACCAGGTTGCAAGCCAGGTCTCCAGCCAGATCCATAGCTGGAGGCAGGTGAAAGGCAACCATACATTGATGTTTCTCTCTCTCTCTGCCTCTCTCCCTTCCCCTCTCTCTGAAAAATAATAAAATCTTTAAAAAAATAAAATAAATAAATAAAGGCTCTCCAGGTGCCTCTTAATAAATAAATAAATAAATAAATAAATAAATAAATAAATAAAAGGATATGTTAGGGATTAATAGTTCATGTAGCTCTCGGTGTAACTGAGGTGCTTGAGAATAGCAGTGATCCATTTCCTGAGTCTGCCTCTTTTTCTTGGTCAGGCCTCTGCAGTCTACAGTCTAGCTGTGTGGTGTTGGAGTGGCAGGGCCTATGGTTGTCATAGTCAGGGCTGATTCTGAGTGTCAGCCCCCAGGTAGTCTGAGCCTCCAGTAGCCTAGCTGGGTTTCAGTGCTGCTAGTGTTTTGGGGCCCTCCCTTCTCTCACTGTTTTTATGTTAAGACCAGCAGGGTGTTTCTGTGGTGTCTATGGCCACTCCTCCCTCTCCAGCTCCTGGAGGAGGTTTCTGCCTGTGATGGGCACCTGGCTCCAACTCAGGGTGTCCTGCAGCCTTGCTGGCTCCTGTGATGACTGTCCCTACCCCCACAGCTCCCAGAGGAGGTTTCCCCTGTCCGCTAATAGCACCTGTCTCCCCCAGCAAAGGCTAACCCTCCAAGCAGTCCAGCTCTTTGAGAAGTTTTTTTTACCACTGCCTCTGTGATGCTTGCCTGGCTCCCCAGAGGGTCTGCAGAACAACCTGCAGGCTAATGCTACTCCTCCCCATTCCAGCTCCTTTGGGAGGCCCTTTTTTTTTTTTTTTTTTTTTTTGCCTGCAAAGGGCATATCAGTTGCACCAGCTGCAAGTTCCTGGCACGCAGTTTGGAGTTTTTGTGGGGGCCTGCACCGGTGTGGGTGTGGGAGGTTGGGGGGGGTCTGGGCCCTCCTCCTCGCCAGGGCTCTGCGTCACCCTCTCCCGAGTGGCGCTGTGGCACAACTTCAAGTTTTTGTGGGTGTCTGAGTGCCGGTGGGGGTGCATGCATTGGGCCTCTCCCCTCACAGGGGCTCCAAGCTACCTTCTCCCCGATGGCACAGCAGCACCGTTTTTTGCCCTGTCGCTGCTCTGGATGTGCACTTCCCTGCTTTCCTCACTCTGCTCCCCGGAGGTCTCTTCTCCTTTGCCTTTGGCCCAGGGAGGAGCTTCCTCTCTCTCAGTCTCTGGAGCAAGGCTCTCACACAGTCCCTCCCCTGCAGGAGCTCAATTCCTCATTCCCTCCAGCATTTGCCTTCACTGTCCACACTGCACTGCTCAGATTTCTAGTCACCAGGGAGCCTGGAGCTGTCTTCAGTTAGAGACGCCCCTCTAGTCAGAGCCGCCATTGCCCAGAGCTGACCTCAGCCCGCCAACCAGTTTAGAACTGAATACCCTGCTCTCCTGTAGGTCTCTGCTGCCTTTGGGTTGTGCACCCCTGAGTCCAGATGCTTACCGCTCCAGTTCTTAGGGACCTGCAGACATCTTGTGCTCTCTATCCTATCTTCCAACTGCTCTGGCACTGGAGAATGCCATCAGCACTGCTCTCTACTGGGTCACCACCCAACTTGTAACACTTTGAATGTATAAATATAATGTGATTTTTTTTTTCAGCAAATGTATAGGCAGTTTTGTCAGATTCACAAAGAGAGCCTTTGACCAAAAAAGGTTAAGACCATTAGGAATACGGACTGTGGGGGCTGAGCAGGACTTTTTTTTTTTTTTTTTTTTTTTTTTTGGCATATCGTGTGATATATCTAATATAAAAATGAAGTATATATTTTATGTTGGGATACATACCAAATTTCTGTCCATGGTTTTTGTTTTGTTTTGTTTTATGGCAAGAAGAGAGGAGGAATAAGTGTCAAAGGAGACTTTAAGCATTACTGAAAACCTCTTTTCCTTTCTTTACAAGAAAACATTTTACTCATTTAACTTTAAATTTTAAAAATTCAGAAGAAAATTGAGATTTTGAAGATATTGGAGCAAGTAGGTGAGCCAAGACATCTAAACTCTGTAGAAGCAGACAAAATCCAGAAATACATGTCCCTTATAAAGACTGCAGATAAAAAAGGAATATTAAGGTGATAATTTTTTATAGGCCACAGGTTCCTTGTTTATGAACTGGCAGTTTCCTTAGAAGACCTTGAAGGATTAGTTATTTTTTCAGCCCAGCAACTGGATTCAGCCCTGTGTTAGTGACTGCCTATAAACAGCAATGATAAGTATGTTCTCTTTCCTGGCACAGGATCATTTTCTTTGAGACTTTGTTGATGTTAGCAAATGATTTTGACTTTCTTCCAAAAGATTGGATTTATACCAATACATATTGGTCAGGTATTCAGTTCATGATTAGGGGAAAGCTTTGGGGGTACTCTGGTATTTTTATAGTTATTTTTTCCTAAGTTTTTATTTTGTAAAAATTTAAAGCTACAGTAAAACTAAAAGAATAGTATACTGATGTATGCTGTATATCCCTCATTTAGAATCACCAATTTCTAACAGTTTACACCATTAAGCTATAGGCTTAATCTCTGCCTATAGCTATTTATATATTTTTGTTTTTGGCTCAACATTTATGAGTAAATTGCAACATTCATATACTTTACCACTAAATATTTTAACTTGAATCTCTAAGAACAAGGTCGTTCTCCTGTATAACCTCAATATCATGAATACACATAAGAAATTTAACACTGATTTGTAATGTCATTTGTTATATAATCTGTATTTAATTTTCCCAATTGTTCCCCAAATGTCCTATATGTCATTTTAAAAACTGATCCACAATCTAAATCAGAGTCACACATTGCATTGAATGGACTTTTAAAAAATAATATTTCTCATAGTTCAAAAGGCTGAAATATTCAAGATTGATTTGGTTCCAAGATTGATCTGATACAGAGTTAGTTCTTGGTAAGAGTCCCTTCCTGGTTTACAGACGACTACTCACTATTTTCTCACATGATGAAAGAGGGCACTTAGTTTCTTTAATGTAAAGCAATGATCCCCTCACCTGTTTTTGTGTTTCATAGTGACAGTTTTAAGTGTTGAAGAGTAGAATGTCTATTGTGTAAAATGTGTAACATTCTGGATTTGTTTTATTAAAAAAATGACTAGGTTCATTTTTAAATATATTGGCAAAAATACTATGGGTGGTGTTGTGTTCTTACTATAGCACATAATTTAGTTTTGATCCATTATTGGTGATACTAAATTTGTTCACTTTGGTACCAATAGTGTATGAACCTGATTACTCCATAATAAAAGTACCTTTATTATTTGTTAAAGAAGAAGTAATGGAATACGATGCAGCAGAAAGAAAGAAAGAACTCCTTCCTTTTGCAACAGCATGGGTGAAACTGGAGAAGAGTATTAAACTGAGTGAAGATAAGCCAGTTGGTGCAATATCATATGATCTAAACTATAAGAGGAGTGTAATGAACAAAATAAACTAATGAACAAAATAGAATCATGGGCATGGAAACATGGAACTGACTGAAAGTGACCAGAGGGGACATTGGAGGGGGGATGATGGTGGAAAAAAGGGAAAGGGACTAAATAGACAAAGAACATGTACAAATGACCCATGTATGTATGAAAGGGAAAGGGACTAACTAGACAAAGACATGGACAACAATGTGGGAATCAACTGTGAGTGTGGGAAGTGGGATGAATGCAGGAAGGCAAATGGGGGAAAATTGGGACAACTGTAATACAATAACAATTTAAAATGATTTTTTAAAAAATTAAGAGGATATTTTGAGACTGTTGGTGATTGGTGATACTAAATTTGTTCACTGTGGTACAAATAGTGTATGAACCTGATTATTCCATAATAAAAGTACCTTTATTCTTTGTTAATGAAGAAGTAATGGAATACAGTGCAGCAGAAAGAAAGAAGGAACTCCTTCCTTTTGCAACATGTTTTACCTAACTTTTTGCAAAATGTTTTACCTAATTATTTTAGCATCCACTGATGATCCTTGCCTAAATAAGTTATTAAATTAGGAGTTGCAATGGTGTGTTTTCTTTTTCATTGTTGTTCTATTACATTCCCCACCCCACTTCATTGCTTTCCCCTGCCACATCTAACTCTTCTCTCTCCACCAGTCAATCCCTACCCTGTTGTCCATGTCCATGGGTCATTTATATTAATTTCTTGACTAGATAATTCCCCGTCCCCTCCTTCCCCACTTCTGTCTCTCATCCCTCCCTTCTGTTCACTTCTCTGTTTCTATGCCTCTGGTTCTATTTTGCTCATTTGTTTGTTTTGTTCATTCATTTCCTATAGTAGGTGAGATCATATGGTATTTGTCTTTTCCCACTTGCCTCATTTCACTAAGCATAATACTCTCCAGTTCCATCCATGTTGTTAAAAAAAAAAGGTAGGAATGTCTTCTTTCTTTCTGCTGTGTAGTACTCCATTGTGTAAAAGTACCAATTTTTTAATCCACTCATTTAATGATGGACACTTAGGCAGTTTCCAGCATTTGGCTATTGTAAATAGTGCTGCTGTGAACATAGGGATGTTTTGAATTGGTTTTTCAGGACTCTTCAGGTATAAGCCTAGTAGTGGAATCATTGCATCAAAAGGCAGTTCCACTTTTAGTTTTTTAAGGAAATCCCACACTGTTTTCATAGCAGCTGCATCAATCTGTATTCCTACCAGCAGTGCACTAGGGTCCATTTTCTCCACATTCATGCCCCCACTTGTTTGTTGATTTGCTGATGGCCATTCTGACCAGTGTGAGGTAGTATCCCATTGTTATATTAATTTGCATCTTTTTTATGACTAGTGATGTTGACCATTCTTTCATATGCCTATGGGTCCTCTGTATGTCCTCCTTGGAAAAAAATGTCTGTTCAGGTCCTTTGCTCATTTCTAAATTGGATTGTCTATCTCTTTGGTGTTGAGTCATATAACTTTGTATATATTTTAGAGATTGAACCCATGTCTGAGGTATCATTGCCAATATATTTTCCCATACAGTTGGTTCCCTTTTCATCTTGCTGATGATGTTTTCTTTCACTGAGCAGAAACTTTTCAGTTTGATGTAGTTCCATTTGTTTATTTGTTCCTTTATTTCCCTTGCCCTAGGAGTTATATCAGCAAAAAGAGAGCTGCATGGGATATCTAAAATTTTACTGCCTATGTTTTCATGTCGGAATTTTATGGTGTAATGGTTTACATTTAAGTCTTTTATCCATTTAGAACTTATTCTGATGTATGGTATAAGCTGGTGGTCTAGTTTAAATATTTTTGCATGTCCCTGTCCAGCTCTCCCAACACCATTTGTTGGAGTCTATTTTTACTACATTTTATGCTCCTTCCACCTTTGTCAAATATTAACTAACCATAGAGACCTGGGTTTGTTTCTGGGCTCTCTATTCTGTTCCATTGATCTATGTGTCTGTTGTTATGCCAGTGCCAGGCTGTTTTGATTACCATGGTTTTGTAATGTAGTTTGATATCAAGTATTGTGATTCCTCCTGTTTTCTTCTTCTTTCTCAAGAATGCTGAGGATCTTCAGGGTCAATTTTTGCTCCATATAAATTTTTGAAGTATTAGTTCTAGAATGGTGAAATATGTCATTGGTATTTTAATAGGGATTGTGTTGAACCTATAAATTGCTTTGGGTAGTATGGACATTTTAATGATCTTAACTCATCCCATCCATGAACACAGTATATGCTTTCATTTATTTGTATCTTCCTTAATTTCTTTCTTCAGTGTTCTGTAGTTTTCCAGGTACAGGCCTTTTATCTCCTTGGTTAAGTTAATTCCTTTATTTTTCTTGTTACTATAGTAACAAGTTTCTATCTCTGATATTTCATTGTTGGTGTACAGAAATGCCTTCAATTTCTGAATATTGACTCTACCCTGCTATTTTGCCAAATTCACTTATAAGTTGAGTAGTTTTTTGGTGGAGTCTATAGGGTCTTCTATGTACACTATCATTCATCTGCAATTAATAACAGTTTTACTTCCTATTTTAAAATTTGGATGCCTTTAATTTCTTTTTCTTGTCTGATCTCTGTGGCTAAACCTTCCAAAACTATATTGAATAGAAGTAGAGAGAGTGGACATCCTTGTCTTGTTCCTGACCTTAGGGCACAGGTAGCAAACACAAGGCCCTCGGGCTGAATCCAGCCCTCCACCTTGTTTTATCTGGCCCAACACTTTTGGCCTAATACCTTGTTTCTACCCGACTTGCTTAACTATTAAGGAGTCAATACATTTATACAGTCCTGAAATTACATTCAGCCCTTTGAAGGTAACCATGATGCTGATGTGGCCCCTGTGAAAATGAGTTTGACACCCCTGTCTTAGGGGGAAAGCTTTCTGGTTTTCCCCATTGAGTATGATGTTGGTTGCAGTTTTCTCATATATGACCTTTATTATGTTGAGGTATGCTCCCTTTATTCCCACTTTGCTGAGAATTTTTATCAGAAATGAGTGCTGTATTTTTATCAAATGCTTTTTCAGCTTCTATTGATATGGTCATGTGATTTTAATCTTTCATTTTGTTTATGTGGTGTTGCATCCCTGGGATAAATCCCACTTGATCATGCTGTATAATCTTCTAAATGTATTGCTAGATCTGATTTGCCAATATTTTGTTGAGGATTTTAGCATCTATGCTCATCAGAGATATTGGCCTATAATTTTCATTCTTTGTTGTGCCCTTACCTAGTTTTGGAATTAGAATAGTAATGACCTTGTAAAAATAGTTTGGGAGTCTTCCATCTTCTTGAATATTTTGGAATAGTTTGAGAAAGGTAAGTGTTAGTTCTCTTTGACTAATTGGTAAAATTCACCAGTGATGACATCCAGTCCAGCCAGGGCTTTTGTGTGCCAGGAATTTTTTGATTACTGCTTCAATTTAGCTAGTTGTTATCACTCTATTCAGGCTTTCTGCTTCTTCCTGATTCAATTTTGGAAGATTGTACATTTTTAGAAATATATTCATTTAATCCAGGTTGTCCATATTCTTGACATATAGTTGTCCATAGTATTTTTCTTACAATCCTTTGTAACTTGTTACTTCTCCTCTTTCATTATTGATTTTATTTATTTTTTGGATTCTCCCTTTTTTCTTGATGAGCTTGGTAAAGTTTTGTCAATCTTATTTACCTTTTCAAAGAGCCAGCTCCTGGATTCATTGATCCTAATCATTGCCTTTTTAGTCTCAATGTCATTTAATTCTGCTCTGATCTTGATTATTTCTTTCCTTCTACTTCCTCTGGGCTTCATTTGTTGTTGTTCCTCTAAGTCTTGTATATAAATTTATGTTTGAGAATTTTTTATCTTCTTTAGGTAGTCTTGTATGGCAATGTACTTCCCTCTCAGAACTGCCTTCACTGTATCCCATAGGTTTTGGGCTGTTGGGTGTTCATTTTCATTTGTTTCCATATACTTCTTGAATTCTTATTGATCTCATTGTTAACCCACTCATTATTGAATAACATATTATTTAGTCTCTATGTATTGGAATGTTTTTGAGTTTTTCTTGAGGTTGGTTTCTAGTTTCAAGCTATTGTGATCCAAGAAGATGCTTGTTATGATTTCAATTTTCTTGAATTTGTTGAGGCTTTTTTCATGTCCCACCATGTGGTCTATCTTTGAAAATGATCCATGTGTGTTTTAAAAGAATGTATATTTTCCTTCTGTGGGGTGAACTGCTCTGTAAATATCAATTAAATCCATTTGCTCCAGAGTGTTGTTAAGTGCCACAATAATCTTCTTGATTCTTTGCTTGGAAGACCTATCCATTGTTGACAATAGGGTGTTAAAATCCCCTATGATCATTGTGTTGTTGTCTTTCTTTTTCTTAAAGTCCTCCAAGATTTTCCTTGTATATTTAGGCGGTCCTATGTTGGTACTTCTATGTTTACAAGGGTTATATCCTCTTGTTGGACTGCTTCCTTAAGTATTATATAGTAACCTTCCTTGTCTCTTGTAATGGCCTTTGTTTTGAAGTCTATTTTGTTTGATATATGTATTGCTCCACCAAGGTTTTGTTTTGTCTTGTTTTGTTTTTAATGTACATTTGCTTGGAATTTTTTTTCCCAAACTTTCACTTTTAGCTTATGTATATCTTTTGTTCTGAGGTGGGTCTCTTGTTGAAAGCATATAAGCCAGTTTGTATTCAATCCATTCAACTATCCTATATCTTTTGATTAGTGTATTTTACCATTTACATTTAAGGTTATTATTGATAACTACTTATTAATTGTGATTTTTCCCTTTGTACCTGTGTCCACCTCCCTTTCTCCCTCCCTGCCTCTCTTTTTCCTCCTATTCCTCCTCCTCCTCCTCCTCCTCTCCTCCCCCTTCTTCTTTTCTTTCTTCTTAAAGCAGTCCCTTTAACATCTGCTGCAATGGTGGTTTGTTGACATTGTATTCTTTCAGGATTTTTTTTTTTTTTTTTTTTTTTTTTTTTTTTTTTTTTTTTTTTTTTTTTTTTTTTTTTTTTTTTGGTCTGGGAAGTTTTTTATTTTACCTCTCATAAATGAGAGCCATGCTGGATAGTCATCTTGGTTGCAATTCTTTGCTCTTCATATCTTGGAATATTTCATGCTAGTCCTTTCTGGTTTCTGTAATATTTCTGTTGAGAAATCAGAAGATAGACTTATTGGAGCTCCTTATATGTTACTAGATATTTCTCCCTTGCTTCATTTAAGATTCTCTCTTTGTCTTTATATTTTACCATTTTAATTTTGATGTTTCTTGGAGTGGACCTCTTTAGGTTCATCTTTATTGGGATCCTCTATGCTTCCTGAGTTATGTGGCTCTTTCCCTCACCAAATTAGGAAATTTTCTGTCAATATTTTTTCAAGCAGGTCTTCTATCTCTTGCTTCTTTTCTACTCTTCTGATGTGAATGTTGTTACATTTCATGCTGTCCTGAAGCTCCTTTGAACTATTCTTGTTCTTTTGAATCTTTTTTTATTTTTGTTTCTCTGATTGTTTTTTATACCTTGTTTTCCAGCTCATTGATCAGTCCTCCGCTTCATCAAACCTGCTATTATTCTTTCTAGTGTATTCTTCATTTCAGATATGTATTCCTCATTTATACCTAGTTATTTTTATCACTCCTATGTCCCTTATCATAAAGATGTAGTTTCCATTCAGTTGCTTGTAGCTGCCATAAAATTCCTTGTTGTTTGCACTGAGTTTCATGAGCTCTTACAAAAATTAATTTGAGCTCTATGTCAGATAAATTGCTTACCTCAATTTTATTTAGATTTTTTTTCTGGGGATTCCTCCTTTCCTTTCAACTGGGGGTTGTTTCTCTTCCTCCCCATTTTAGGTGACTCTTCTTGTTTGTTTCTGAATATTAGATTGATTTGATTTAACTCCCTGAAACCATGGGTAGCCTTCTGTGGTAGGAGTCTGTGGGACTCAGTGGTAAAATCTTTGATCTCCAGAGCTGGATGATATAGGGATGCCCTTTTTTTCAGTTATGTGGTTTCTCTTGGTGTGATTGGGTGGGTTTTTTAAAATATTTTATTTATTACTTTGGAGAAAGATGGCAACAGAGTAGAGGGCAGTGCTGATGGCCTTCTCAAGTGCCAGAGCAAAAGGAGGATCAGATAGGGAGCATGCGATGTCTCAGGTCCCTAATAATTGGAGCGGTAAGCATCTGGACTCAGGGGAGCACAGCCCAAAGGATGCAAAGACCTACAGAAGAGCAGGTGAGACAGTTCCAAACAGGCTGGCATGCCAAGGTCAAGTCTGGGTAGTGGTGGCTCTACCCAGGGGGCATCTTTAACTGAATACAGCTTCAGGCTCCCTGGAGACTAGAAATCTGAGCAATGAAGTGTGGGCAGTGAGGGCAAATGCTGGAACACTGTTAGCGGACATGGGCTACCCACTCCAGGAGCTGTGGGGGCAGGGCCAGTCATCACAGGAGCCAGCAAGGTTGAAGGACACCCTGTGTTGAGGCCAGGTACCCATCACAGGCAGAAACCTCCTCCAGGAGCTGGAGAGGGAGGAGCAGCTATAGACATCACATAAGCACCCTGCTGGACTTTCAACAGAAGCAGAAAAGGGAGGGCCCCAGAACACAGGCAGCCCTGAAACCCAGCTAGGCTACTGGAGGCTCAGACTACCTGGGGGCTGACACTCAGAATCAGCCCTGACTGTGACAACCATAGGCCCTGCCACTCCAACACCACACAGCTAGACTGTAGACTGCAGAGGCCTGACCAAGAAAAAGAGGCAGACTCAGGAAATGGATCACTGCTATTCTCAAGCACCTCAGTTACACCGAGAGCTACATGAACTATTAATCCCTAACATATCCTTTTAAAATGTTACCTCCAACCCTCACAATTAGTGCATTTTAAGTAGATACTGTTTATACCACAGTGTATCCCAACTCACATATTTTTACCCCTCCCCTATCTCAATCCACCTAAATGCCCAAGACCCTCCTCCTACTCTCGATTTCAAGTCTACTCACTCTCTGGCTACAACACATTCCCAGTCCTCAATCTAAGTATTCCTCCCCTCCCCAGGCACCTAAACCCCTTATTTAATTTTAATTTTATGTTATTTTCCTGCTAAAAGCACACAGGTCTTGGCTCCACCTGGCTCAAAAACAGTGTATGAGAAAGGATAGAAGGAGTGTCTTTCAATCAGCCAACAGGAAGGAAAGGAGCAACATACACAACCAATCCAGAATACAACCAGACAGCCCAAGTTAATGACATAGAGGCTACCCCAACAGCAAAAAGTGGAGAAAATCTAGGAGATTGCAACACTGAACTCCACAAATCTCCTAACACAGAAGGGTGCTCAACAAAGGCAGGAAGCAAAGCAGATTAATCAAAGGAAAAAAAATAAAAAACAAGCAAAAACAGACACCCAAAATGGGGGGAGAGGGGGAAGAATCAGTCCATCACCAAAAGGAAAGAAAAAATCCTCAGAAAGACCACCAAATGAAACAGAGGCACACGACCTATCAGATACGGAATTCAAAAGAATGATGATATAGAAGCTCAATGAGCTCAGCCAGCTCAAAGAAAACTATAAACAACTCCAGGGAAGTTACAAGGAACTTACTCAGAGCTACAACCGCATCAAAAAGGACTTAGAAACTTCTGGTAAGAACCAGGAGTAAATGAAGAATACAATACCTGAATTGAAGAATACAGTAGAAGGAATCAACAGTAGGCTAGAGGAAGCAGAGGACCGGATCAGCGAGTTGGAGGATAATGTAGACAAAAACTCCAAGACAGTATAAGAAAATAAAAAAAGGCTGAATAAGACTGAAGAGGGGTTAACAGAGCTGCAGGACAACATGAAACGTAACAACATCTATATCATAGGGATATCAGAAGGAGAAGAGAAACAAGGAATGGAAAACCTGTTCAAAAAAGTCATGATAGAAAATTTCCCTAACATGATGAGTGAAAACATTACTCAAGTTCAGGAAGCACAGAGGATCCCAATGAAGATCAGCCCAAACTCCAAGGCACATTATAATTAAAATGGCAAATTTAAAAGACAAAGAGAAAATCCTAAAAGCATCAAGAGAGAAATGGCAAATGACATATAAGGGGGCTCCAATACTGTTATTAAATGATTATTCAACAGAATCATTTCAAGTCAGAAGGGAATGGCAAAAAGTACTTCAAGTAATGGGAAACAAAGGTCTGCAACCAAGAATACTCTACCCAGCAAGGCTCTCATACAAAATGGAAGGAGAAATAAGGAGTTTCCCAGACAAAAAATGACTAAAAGAATACATCTCTAGCAAACCAACATTGCAAGAAATGCTAAAGGGTCTGCTTTAAAAAAATAAAATGAAAAAACAGAGAGAGTCAAAGAGGACTACAGATACAAAGTGAGAAAATGGCAATTAATAAGTATGAATAATAACCTTAAATGTAAACAGATTAAATGCACCAATCAAAAGACATAGGGTAGCTGAATGGATAAGAAAACATGACCCATATATATGCTGTCTTCAAGAGACCCACCTCAGAGCAAAAGATCAACACAGATTGAGGGTGAAGGGAAGGAAAAATATATATCAAGCAAATGGACATGAAAAAAAGTAGCAATACTTACTTCACACAAAATAGATTTTATGATGAAGGCCATAAAAAGAGTTAAAGAAGGACATTTCATAATACTTAAGAGAACAATCCATCAAGAAGAAATAACTCTGGTAAACATATACACACCCAACATAGGAGCTCTGAAATATATAAGAAAAATCTTGGAGGACTTCACGAAGGATATGGACAGCAACACATTAATAGTAGGGGATTTTAATACCCCACTATCAATAATGGACAGATCTTCCAAACAAAAAATCCCCCGAGATGTAGTGGCATTGAACAACACTCTGGAGGAAATGGACCTAACTGATGTATACAGAGTCTTTTACCCCAAAGAAGCAAAATACACATTCTTCTCAAATGCACATGGATCATTCTCCAAGATAGACCACATGGTATGTCACAAGACAAGCCTCCACAAATACAGGAAAATGGAAATCATACAAAGTATCTTCTCAGATCACAATGGCTTGAAACTAGAAAA
>PVIW01009541.1:30563-51332 GCA_004026585.1 Noctilio leporinus
ATGAAGGGGTCAACAATGAGATCAAAGATGAAATCAAAAAGTTCCTGGAAACAAATGACAATGAACACACAACAGCCCAAAACCTATGGGATACAGCAAAGGCAGTTCTCAGGGGGAAATTTATAGCAATACAGGCCTTCCAAAAAAGGTTACAAGAAGTTTATAAAAACGACCTAATCACAAAGCTGCAAGAACTAGAAGAGCAACAACAAAGCCCAGAGCAAGTAGAAGGAAGGAAATCATCAAAATCAGGGCAGAACTAAATAACTCAGAGATTCAAAGTACAATTCGAAGAATCGACAGGACCAGGAGCTGGTTCTTTGAAAAAATAAACAAAATTGACAAGCCTTTATCCAGACTCATCAAGAAAAAGAGAGAGAGGACCCAAATAAACAGAATCAGAACTGACAGAGGAGAAATCACAACTGATACCTCAGAAATACAAAAGATTATAAGAAATTATTACAAACAACTATATGACAAGAACTATGACAACCTGGGTGAAAAGGACACATCTCTGCAAATGTATAACCTACCAAAACTGAACCCAGAAGAAGCAGAAAGCCTGAATAGGCCAATAACCAGAAGTGAAATTGAAGAAGTAATCCAAAATTTCCCAAAGCACGAGAGCCCCAGACTGGATGGATACACAGGTAAATTTTACCAAATATTTAGAGAAAAACTAACTCCTATCCTTCTCAACCTATACCAAAAAATACAAGAAGAGGGAAGAGTCCCAAACTCTTTCTATGAGGCCAATACTATTCTAATCCCAAAACCAGGTCAAGACACAAGTATGAAAGAAAACTATAGGCCAGTATCTCTCATGAACATACATGCTAAGATTCTCAACAAAATATTGGCCAACCAGGTTCAGCAGTACATTACAAAGATCATACACCATGATCAAGTGGGTTTCATCCCAGGGATGCAAGGATGGTACAACATTCATAAATCAATAAATGTAATACTCCACATCAACAAATTGAAAGACAAAAACCGTAGGATCATATCAATAGATGCTGAAAAAGCATTTGATAAAGTACAGCAACCATTTATGATAAAAACCCTCAGCAAAATGGGAATAGGGGAAGCATACCTTAACATCATAAAGGCCATCTATGAGAAACCTGAAGCCAACAGCATACTTAACAGACAAAAACTGAAAGCTTTGCCTCTAAGATCAGGAATGAGACAAGGCTGTCCACTTTCTCCACTTCTATTCAACATTGTCTTGGAAGTTCTGGCTATAGCCATCAGAGAAGAAAAAGGAATCAAAGGGATCCAAATTGGAAAGGAGGAAGTCAAACTGTCATTATTTGCAGATGATGTGATAGTATACATACAAAACCTGATGGGCTCCACCAAAAACTTACTCAACCTAATAAGCAAATTTAGAAAAAAAGCTGGGTATAAACTCAATATCCAGAAATCAAAAGCATTTTTGTATACCAATAATGAAACATCAGAAATAGAAGGAAGAAAACAAGTCCCATTTACCATAGCGACAAGAAAAATAATGTACCAAGGAATAAACTTAACTAAGGAGGTAAAAGACCTGTACTCAGAAAACCGCAGAATATTGAAGAAAGAAATTAAGGAAGATACAAATAAATGGAAACATATGCCATGTTCATTGATGGGAAGAATTAACATCATTAAAATGTCCATACTACCCAAAGCAATCTATAGATTCAATGCAATCTCAATTAAAATACCAATGACAGACTTCACAGAAATAGAAAAAATACTTCAAAATTTATATGGAGCCAAAAATGCCCATGAATAGCCAAAATAATCTTGAGAAAGAAGAACAAGGTAGGTGGAATCACAATACCGGTCATCAAACTGTACTACAAGGCTACTGTCATTAAAACTACAAATCAATTAAACAAAATAGAGAGCCCATAAATTACCCAGGACTCTATGGCCAATTAATAGTCGACAAAAGGGGAAGGAACAATAAAATGGAGTAGAAACAGTCTCTTCAACAAGTGATGTTGGGACAGCTGGGCAGAGACCTGCAAAAAGGTGAAAATAGACTACCAACTTACACCATACACCAAAATAAACTCCAGATGGATAAAGTATTTAAAGATAAGCAGAAAAATATAGGCAGTAAACTGTTTGATATCCTACACCAAAATATGTTTACTGATACTTCACCAAGGGCAAAGGAAATAAAAGAACAAACCAACAAATGGGACTGTATCAAATTGAAAAGTTTCTGTTCAGCTAAGGAAAACACCAGCAAAATTCAAAGGGAACCAACTGTATGGGAAAACATAATTTCCAATGATAGCTCAGACAAGGGTTTGACCTCCAAAATATGTAAAGAACTAATGCAACTCAACACCAGGAAGACAGACAGCCCAAGTAAAAGATGGGCAAAAGACCTGAAGAGAGAACTCACTGAGGAAGACATACAAAGGGCCCAGAGGCATATGAAAGAATGCTCAACATCACTAGCCATCAGAAAGATGCAAATTAAAACCACAATAATTCTCACACCTGTCAGAATGGCAGTCATCAACAAATCAACAAACAAGTGTTGACGAGGATGTGGGGCAAAGGGAACCCTGGCGCACTGTTTGTGGGAATGCAGGCTGGTGCAGCCACTGTGGAAAACAGTATGGGGTTTCCTTAAAAAACTAAAAATGGAACTGCCTTTTGATCCAGCAATTCCACTACTTGGACTATACCCAAAGAATCCTGAAACACCAATTCATAAGAACCTATGCACACCTATGTTCATAGCGGCACTATTTACAATAGCCAAGTGCTGGGAACAGCCTAAGTGCCAATCAGTGGAGGACTGGATCAAAAAACTTTGGTACATTTACACAATGGAATACTACACAACAGAAAGAAAAAAGGAACTCCTAACCTTTGCAACAACATGGATGGAACTAGAAAGTATTATGCTTAGTGAAATAAGCCAGTCAGTGAAGGACAAATACCATATGATCTCACCCATTACAGGACAATAATGAACAAAACAACAAGCAAAACAGAACCAGATATATGAATACAGTGAATAGGCCTTCAGTGGGCAGGGGAAAGGAGGTTGGGGGAGGGGGAGGAAAAGGCAGGGAAGGAAATCAGTTTAGAGAAGAACCTAGTATGGAGGAACCATGGACATGGACAACATGTGGGATTGACTTTGTGGGGGAATGGGTAGGTGGGGAAGAGGACAGAGGGGAGCAAAAAGGGGATGGACGTAATACAACAACAATAAAATGAAATTTTTAAAAATGCTCAGCAAAGTGAGGGTAGAGGGAACATACTCAACATAATAAAGACCAGATATAAGAAACCTACAGCCAACATCGTACTCAATGGGCAGAAACTAAAAGCTTTCCCCCTAAGATTAGGAACAAGACAAGGATGCCCACTTTCTCCACTTCTATTCAACCTCATTTGGAAATTCTAGCAATAGCAATCAGACAAGAAAAAAGTAACCAAAAGCATCCAAATTAGAAAGGAGGAAGTAAAGTTGTCATTAGTCACAGATGGCATGGTAGTGTACATAGAAAATCTGATAGATTCCACCAAAATCTACTCAACCTAAAAAGCAAAGTTAGCAAAATAGCAGGATATAAAGTCAATATCCAAAAATCAAAGGCATTTTTGTATATAATCAATAAAACATAAGATATAGAAGCTAGAAAACAAATCCCATTTACTATAGCAACAAATATATATGTATGTATAATTTAGGAACAAATTTAACCTAAGAGGTAAAGAATCTTACATTACTCAGAAAACTACAGAACACTGAAGAAAGAAATTAAGGAAGATACAAATAAAAGGAAGTACACACATACCATGTTTCTGGATGAGAATAATTAATATCATTAAAATGGCCATACTACCTAAAGTAACTGATAGATCCAATGCAATTCCTATTAAAATACAAAAGACATTGCACAGACTTAGAAAAATATTTCAAAAAGTTATATGGAGCCAAAAACAACCCTGAATAGCCACAGCAATCTTAAAAAAGAAGAACAAACTAGGAGGAATCACAATACCAGATATCAAACTATACCACAAGATCACTCTAATCAAAACAGTGTGGTATTGGCATAAGAATAGACATGCAAATCAATGGAACAGAATAGAGAGCCCAGAAATAAACCCAGGCCTCTATGATCAACCAATAATCAACAAAGGGCAAAGGGGGAAGGAGCATAGAATGGAGTGAAAATAGCCTCTTCCATAAGTGGTGTTGGGAAAACTGGACAGGAACATGCAAAAATATAAAGCTAGACCAACAACTTACACCATACACCAGAATAAATTGAAGATGGATAAAAGACTTAAATATCAGCTGTGCTGTCATAAAAATCCTAGGCAATAAAATTACAGATATCCCATACAGCAATATTTTCACTGATTATTTCTCCTAGAACTATGAAAATAAATGAACAAATAAACAAATGAGACTAAAAATTTTTTTCTCAGCTAATGAAAACAACAGCAAAACAAAAAGGGAACCAACCGTATGGGAAAACATATTTGCCAATGACACCTCAGACAAGGATTTGATCTCCAAAATATATAAAGAACTTATATGACCCAATACCAGGAAGAAATACAACCCAATTTTAAAAACGGACAAAGGACCTGAGCAGACACTTCTCCAAGGAGGACTTACAAAGAGCCCACAGGCACATGAACAAATGTTCAACATCATTAGCCATCAGATAGTTGTAAATTAAAACCACAATGAGCTATCAGTTCATAGCTGGCTGAATGGTCATCATTAACAAATCAACAAACAACAAATGCTGGGGAGGATGCGGAGAAAGGGAACCTATTACATTGTTGGTAGGAATACAGACTGATGCAGCCACTGTGGAAAACAGTATGGAATTTCCTCAAAAAACTAAACATGGAACTCTCTTTTGACCCAGTGATTCTATACTAGAGTTATACCTAAAGAACCTTAAAACACCAATTCAGAAGAACCCAAGCCAATATGTTCATGGCAGCACTATTTACAATAGCCAAGTGCTGGAAACAGTCTAAATGCCCATCAGTGCATGAATGGATCAAAAAACTGTGGTACATTTACACAATGGAATACTACATAGCAGAAAGAAGGAACCACCCACCTTTTGGGATAGCATCATTGGAACTGGAGAGTATTATGCTTAGTGAAATAAATCTGGTGGCAAAAGGCAAATACCATATGATCTCAATACAGGGAACTAATGAATAAAACAAATAGATGAGCTGAATGGAACCAGATACATGGAAAAAAGGAGCAGAATGACTGTCACCAGAGGGAAGGGTGAAAGGGGGATGGGCAGAGGAAGGGAGAGAAAGGGTAGGGTCTAGTGGGAGAGCTAATGTGAAAGACCCATGGACATGGACAAGGAAGTGGGAGAGGGGATGGGAAGGAAGGGGCAGGGGATCACAATGGGAGAAAAAGGAAACAATTGTAATACAACAATAAATTAAGTTTTAAAAATATGGAGAGAGGCAAAGGGGGGGAAATTGGAACAACTGTAATAGCAAAATAAATAAAATATATTAATTTAAAAATTTTTAAAAAGAAAAAAAACAAAAAATGAAATATATACTGGAGAGAAACCACACAAAGGTTATGTGAGTGGCAAGGCTTTTACTGAATGTGAGTCATCATGAAATTCATATAGATTAAAAATCTTATAAATGTAAAAATTAGATAAGGCTTTTTTCAGCCACTTAAAGATTTGGAGTCATAAGAGAATCCATACAGTAGAAAAAACTTTAAAATATAGTGTGTATTAAAATGTTTAGACAGAGTTCAAGTGTTACTGAACATAATAAAATCCATAATGAAGATGTTTCCCAATTGTAGTGTGGCAAAGCTTCTATTATACAATATTTTCAAGCCTGAGAATCAGAATATATGTACTGAATAAAAAAAATTATAAGCCTAATTTATTTGGCAATGTTTTCATTCAAAGCTTGAGCTTTGTGGAGCAACATAGAATCCAAGTAGGAAATCTTACAGATATGATTGAAATAAAACTTATACAAATATTAAAGCCTTACTCAATGTCAGAGACTCCATTGTGGAGAGAAACCATACAAAACTCATATATGTAGCAAAGTTCATAACCAGGGCTCACACGTCACTTAATACCAGAATATACATCTTTGAGAGAAATCCATTGTATGGGAAGCTTTATCCTAATTAATTCTCATGCAACATAACAGAATTTTTACTAATAAGAAGCCTTACAAATGTTATCAGCTTAATCAGAAATGTACAACTTTGTGGTCATGACAAAAATTGTATAGGATGGATACCATACAACTATGTCAAGGCCTTTAAGCATGACCTAACACTGTATTTCTCCTACTTCCACCTTCTTGCTGTTATTATTGCTGTCATCTTTATGTCTTTCTTTTATTACTACCATGGAAACTGAAACTAGTATCCTCAACACTTTGTAGGCCATGACTAGTGAATCGAACCTATTTTTAACTATTTTCTGAATTCAATATGAGATACTAGATTATGTTTGATTTCTTGAGATATAATTTACATACAACAAAATTTACACACCTAAGTGTACAATCCAATAGGATTTAGTATATTCCTAATGTCTTCCAAATAAAATATTTTCATTATTCATCACCTTCCCCAAAATAAAAATTTGTAGCCTACAGGAATTATTTTTAATGCCAACATCCATTTACATGCAAGTGATGAGTGTGTTTACTATGAGAATTTTGCATAAATTAAGTCATACAATATGTGGCCTTATGTCTCCTTTCAGGTAATGTTTTCAAAGATTATTTTATAACATTTATCAATACCTCATAATTTTTTATTGTTGAGTACTATTCCATAGGTTATTCATTTATCATATGGTGGAAGTTTAACTTACTTTTATTAAAATGTATCTATGAACAGTCTGTTAAAATAAGTATGGTTACTTACAAAACTTCATACAAAAGTTAGAAAGATAAGAAAATGGAACAAGTGCCTTTAAGAACATTAAGTGGGTGACTTAAACTAAAATATGTTCATTTTACATTAACCATAAAAAAACTAGTGCTGACAAAATAAAATTTTACTCTATGCATTTGTCTATTTTTTGAGAACTATAGTGGAAACAAAAGGATTAGAATAGTAAAAATCACCCTGGCTGGTGGCTCAGTGGATAGGCACCAGCCTCCGAACCCAAAGATTGCTCATTTGATTCCCAGCCAGGGCACATAACCAGGTTGCAAGCCAGATCTCCAGCCAGGTCCATAGCTGGAGGCAGGTGAAAGGTAACCATAATAAAAAATTATAACCAATTAGACAACTATTATGGTGGTATATTCTTAATTTACACTCTTCTAGTACTATAAGTTGGCAAAAAAAAATTTTACTTATTTTATGCATATAAGGGTTATTACACATATGACACATATGGGTGTACTTATTTGTATATACATTCATAGACACAAGTGTCATATGTCTGCACAAGTATCTCTTGCTTGTGATCTACTTTGTGGTACATACTTTTTTCTGTTTTTGTTTTTCTTTCTTTTTTTGTTTGTTTTGTGGTACATGCTTTAAAGTAAAAAACAAGATTTAGAACCGAGATGGCAGAGGAGGAAGTGGAGCTACACTAATCTCCTTCCAGGACCAATCTGGAATTACAATTTAACTAAGGATAAATCATCCAGAATAACCAACAGAACACTAACTAGAAAGAAGCATTATAACTATAGATAGAATAGTCACCTTCGTCACCATGAGACTGATAGTAAATGCAAACGAGAGAGGGCTGGCAGGGCTCTCATGTGTGGCAGCTGAAGTGACTTAGAAACATCTCAACAGCTGGGGGTTCCACATGAGAAAGGTGGGTTCTAAATCCCCAGCTGGGCTTCCTAGCCTACAGCAACAAAGATAGTAAAACAGCATCCAGCTGTGAAAAACAAAAGGCTACCAGGTTTAGCAACTTGAAAGAGGCAGCTAAAGATAAAGTTGTTAAAGGGACAATACATGAAAATACATTGGCACCCACTTACCCTGGTCTCCAGCAGAGAGAGGGCAGAGTGGACTAGCGACACTAAAGGAGAGTTTGGGGTGGTGGCTTTCAAAACAGTATGGGGTTTCCTTAAAAAACTAAAAATGGAACTGCCTTTTGATCCAGCAATTCCACTACTTGGACTATACCCAAAGAATCCTGAAACACCAATTCATAAGAACCTATGTTCATAGCAGCACTATTTACAATAGCCAAGTGCTGGAAACAGCCTAAGTGCCCATCAGTGGATGATTGGATCAAAAAACTTTGGTACATTTACACAATGGAATTCTTTTTTTTTTTTTTTTTAATTTTATTGTTGTTGTATTACATCCATGGAATTCTATATAGCAGAAAGAAAGAAGGAACTCATATCCTTTGCAACAATATGGATGGAACTGGAGAGTATAAATAAGCCAGTCAGTGAAGGACAAATATCACATGATCTCACCCATTGCAGGACACTAATGAACAAAACTAACAACAAGCAAAACAGAACCAAATATATGAATACAGTGCATTCAAATTTAAAACAATTCCATACAACAAAGGGTCAGGCTAGGTGAGAGTACAGGCTGGGATTCATAGTAACTAAAGTATTTACCCATGATCTAGTCCTCTTCCCACCAGGGCCACTGGTTTTACATGAAAACATGTATGTACCCTTCATTCCTGGCCTTCCAGTTGAGACATACAGGTTTTGCCTTGCCCGCGTGAGACTCCAAGTTTCCATGCTTTTTCCCAGGTGGGCCCCAACAGTCGATATAGAAAAAAATTCTCCAGCAGTGAAATAAAATGAAAAAGAATAAAGAGGTTTTAAGAAAGCAAGACAACATGAAAAGTAATAATATCCATATCATAGGGATATCAGGAGAAGAAAAGGAGCAAGAGATAGAAAACCTGTTTGAAAAAGTAATGATAGAACATTTCCCTAATTTGTGGAGAGAAAAAGTCATGCAAGTGAAGGAAGCACAGAGGATCCCAATGAAGATGAACCCAAACAGACCCACCCCAAGACACATCATAATTAAAATGGTAAATTTCAAAGACAAGGAAAGAATCCTAAAAGCAGCAAGAGAGAAACAGCTAATAATATATAAGGGGGCTCCAATAAAGTTATCAGCTGATTTCTCCACAGAGACACTACAAGCCAGAAGGGAATGGCAAAAAATATTTCAAGCAATGAAAAACAAAGGCCTACAACCAAGACTACTCTACCCAGCAAGGCTCTCATTCAAAATGGAAGGTGAAATAGGAGTTTCCCAGACAAAAGAAGGCTAAAAGAATACATCTCCACCAAACCAGCCTTGCAAGAGATACTGAAGAGTCTGCCTTAAGAAGATGAAGAAACAGAGAGAGACAGTGAGTAACATGGGTACAAAAGGGGGTAAATGGCAATGACTAAGTACCAAACAATAATCGCCTTAAATGAAAATGGATTAAATGCACCAAACAAAAGACATAGGGTAGCTGAATTGATAAGAACCAACTTTATGTTAAGAATGCTTTAAGAAAGCACTGGCTGGTAGCACAGTGGATAAGGCGCCGGCCTGTGAACCCAAAGGTCTCAGGTTCGATTCCCCAGCCAGGGCACATAACCAGGTTGCAAAACCAGGTCTCCAGTCAGGTCTGTGGCTGGAGGCAGGTGAAAAGCAACCATACATTGATGTCTCTCTCCCTCTCTGCCTCTCTCCCTTCCCCTCTTTCTAAAAATAATGAAATAAAATCTTAAAAAAAAAAAAAAAAAAAGAATGCTTTAAGAGCCCTGGCTGGTGGCACAGTGGATAAGGTGCCAGCCTGCTAACCCAAAGGTCACTGGTCTGATTCCCAGCCAGGGCAACATAACCAGGTTGCAAGCCAGGTCTCCAGCCAAATCCGTGTCTGGAGGCAGGTGAAAGGCAGTCATACATTGATGTTTCTCTCTCCCTCTCTGCTTCTCTCCCTTCCCCATCTCTGAAAAATAATAAATAAAAAAATTTTTTAAAGAATGCTTTAAAATCTTGTCATGAGTAGATCTTACTAAATAATATCTAGTTTTGTATTTTATACTTGCATTACTGCAGGTTAAATTACATTGGAATTATTTTCTAAGTTGGGAAAATCAAGTTATTTGCAGTAACTTAGAAAATCAAATGCAGTTAAGAGGGGGAAATTAAGAAAATGCGGATATATGTTACATAGAATACATGTTATTTTTCTTATTCACTATTACAAGCAAGAATATGTGCTTGCTTGTGGGTATATAATATATAGAGGTTATTAGCAATTTATGTTTTAAATATCAACCAACTGGTGCTTGGTGTGTGGAGAAATTAGTCAATCTTTAGGTTAGGAAAGATGTTGAGACTGAGAACTAATTTGGGACAGAAGTTAATAACTAATAAACTACATAATTCACATAGGCAATATAGGATTTAGATTAGGTGAGATTCCTTTCAAATAGATGGTAGAAATAGACACTTCAAGCAATGAAGACCCCCAAACTGGGGATGCTTGGGAAAATATATTAATGCTATAGTAAATTTCATTATTCAGATGTGAAAGTACCTAATCTATTCCTCAACAGACTTAAATATTTCAGTGGTTAGTTTAGGACCATATAGAAAGTCAACTACAAGTTCAAAAAATAGCTAGAACACTATTCTACAAAAGTATTTAAATCCCAAAGTTTTTTAAACCTTAAATTAGTAGATAGCATAAGTTCTACTCTGTGGGGACCAGCTGAACAGTGCATTATTTCTAAAAGTTTCAACTGGTGAAACATGTAGAGGAGAAACAGAGGGTATTGAGAATAATGGGACCTCTGCATGGGGTGGGGGAATCAATCTACTATCTAAGATGGAAAACTCCAAAAGGAATAACTTGTAATTCCAGTAGCTTAAAATAAAGTTGAGTTGTGTTATTGGAGGTAGTCGGATATGACTCAGAAACCAAATTAATTTTTTTAATTTAATTTTATTGTTGTTTTATTACATCCATCCCATTTCCCCCTCCCCTCTCTCCCCTTCCTCACCCACCCACTCCACCCCAAAGTCAATCCCGCTTGTTGTCCATGTCCATGGTTCTTCCAGATTCTTTTTTTTTTTTTTTTTACTGTGGGTTTGCCACCCAGATGTCCATCATGAGATGCAGTAAAGATGAGTCAGCTATCCCACCCACACACAGACACAGAGGAATATTTTTCAACAATAAAAAGTAATAAAATCTTGTCATTTAGGACAATGTGGTTGGTCCTAGAGGTTATCATGCCAAATGAAATATGTCACAGAGTGAATGACAAGTACTATATACTCCATTTATATGTGAAATATAGGAACACAAAATAAATGACCAAACCAGAGAGAATGGGCACAAAGATAAACAGAACAAGCTCCTAGTTGCCAAAGGAGAGGATAATAAAAAAAATATACAGGTAATTAACTGAAAAGTAATTTTTTATAAAGCCGACAAATAGGCCTGTTCAAAATGAGAACAACTGGCCAACTGGCAAGAAGCCACTGAGAGAGATGTGCTAATTTGGAGTCTCTGCAGACTCAAATAACACCACCCATGTTCCTTGTTAATACAGGAGAGCCTCATAGTAGGTCAGGGTACCTTCCTAATCCAGGAATTTTCCAGTCAGAGATAGGAGACTGTTCACCTTCAGAACAAAAGTATTTTTGATGAAGAGAAGTAAAGAAATTGGCCTGGGGTAATAAGGAAAAATAAAAACATCTTTGAAGGGGAGAGATCCAAGGTGGAGGCATAGAAAGACATGCTGCATCTCCTCCCACAACCAAAAACAATACATCTACCTCAAGGTAGACCCATCCACAAATTCCAGAATGTCAAACTGCATGGAAGTCCAACAAATAAAAGATAGAAGAAAGAAAAACTCATCCACACAGGTAGGAGGGGCAGAGCCAGGACACAAAAGAAGCAGTTAGGTGAGCAGACTTCCTGCACAGTTGGCAGTGCAGCTACACCAGTTGGCAGCCCAGCCAGAGTGGCAGGGGTCAGCTAGCAAAAAGAAAAATCACAGTAGGGGCATCTTTTGAATGTTCCTAGCACCAGACCAGATAGCTCAGCTCACCATTCCAGCACTGCAACAGGGGAGAGAAAGAAAGCCACATTGCCTTTTCTTCTTCCTCTTTTTTTTTTAAGTCCAGTGCAGGATGGAACAAAGAAACCACAGATTGACAGCAATAAGAGCAATAACTACCAAATTGTAAAGGAGGTCGGCAGGAGTGAAATATTTTATTTTTTATTCTCCAGGTTTTAAATTTTCTAGTTATTCAAGGTTTTTTTTTTTTTTTTTTGGGGGGGGGGTCTTTTTTTATTTAATTTTATTGTTGTTGTATTACACCCATCCCATTTTTGCTCCCCTCTGTCCCCCTCCCCACCCACCCATTCCCCGCCAAAGTCAATCCCACCTGTTGTCCATGTCCATGGTTCCTTTATACTAGGTTCTTGTCTAAACTGCTTCCCTTCCTTGCCTCTTCCTCCCCCCTCCCTCCAAACCCCTTCCCCCTGACACACATTGCCTTTTCAGACTATGAAAACCAGTGGGGCTTGGGATGGAGGGACTATTGGGAAGAGTTCCTTGGTTTAGAGGCACCCACAGTTCTGAAACATCCAAAGACCCACCCACTCTGGGAATCATGAAACTAGAGAAGAGCTATCCCCATACAGGAAGCAAGAGAAGTGCCTAAAAGGGGGACTAGTGCTGAGTAGGTACCATAGATCCCTCTCAGACCCCTCCCCGACATACAGCACCACAACCTGGTGAAACTAGTTGCTGACAAGTACCTAAGGCTCAGCCCCTTACAACTAACAGGTGCAACACAAAGACTTTGTCTTTGTCTAAGACAAAGAGGCAAACACAGGAGCCTGTCTAGATGCAGAGACAGAGAAATATGGCTCCAAAAATGACAAAAATCAAGGTCCCAGTGGCTAAACTAAGCATCAAAGAAATAGCCAACCTTACAGATGAACAGATTGCCAACCTGACAGATTCACAACTTAAAACGCTGGGAATAAAGGTGTTCACAGATTCAACAGATATGCTTTAGTACAGTAAATACATAAGGGAGAAAGTGAAGGCTAGGCTAAGTGAAACCAAGGGCAATACACACAAAATCTATGGTGAAGGGAAGAAAAATGGGGTTCAAATCAATTATTTGGAACATAAGGAAGGAATAAATAGTGAACCAGCACAGAAAGTGGGAACAAGAATGTTTTTAAATGAGGAGAGGATTAGGAAACTCTGGGACAACTTTAAACATGCCAACATCTGAATCATAGGAATGCAAGAAGGAGAAGAGAATGGGCAAGAAATTTAAAACTTGCATAAAAAAAAATAATAAAGGAAAACTTTCCAAATTTGGTGAAGGAAATAGACATACAAGTCCAGGAAGCACAGAGTCCCAAACAAGCTAGATCCAAATCAAACCACACCAAGAACATCATAAAATGCCGAAAGTTAAAGATAAAGAATTTAAAAATCAGCAAGAGAAGAGAGTGACCTACAAAGGGGTTTCTATAAGACTGTCAGCTGACTTCTCAAAAGAAACTGCAAGTAATAAGGGTCTGGCAAAAAATCTTCAAAGTGATGAAAACCAAGATTGCTCTATCCAGCAAAGGTATCATTTTGAATGGAAGGGCAGATAAAGTGCTTCCCAGAAAAGGTAAAGCTAAAGGAGTTCATCATCACTAAGCCCTTATTATATTAAATGTTAAAGGGACTTATTTAAGAAAAAGATCAAAACTATGAACATTAAAATGACAACAGAGCCTGAGAGAAGATGGCTGTGGGGTAGCTAGCAGCACTGAAAACTATTGCCAATTGCAGAGTGGCTGGAGGACTCAGTACAGAACTCAGATAGGTGAAAGTCACAGGGAGGGGTGGTGGAAGCCAGTGGATTTTGAGTGATTGCTTGAGAGGCTGCAGAGCTCGGATAATTGCTGCAATTTAAGGAGAGAGCCCAAATGGTCTGCAGCCCCCCATGGATCATGGTGGCTCAGGAGCCCACAGTTTCTGAACAGGGTCACGGTGATGAACTGACCCATCCCAGAACTGCTGGATACACTATTGATGGGTGACTTTTGGGAAACTTTGAAATGGCTTGTTAAGCAGGTGGTGAATGGCAGGAAGCAGGAAAGACTGGAGATTAGCCTTGTTGGAGTGTGGGCTGGTGAGAAACTGAGTTTTGCCACTGGGCCAAGAGTAATAGAACAAGAGTGACATGCCCACATTGTCTTATGGACATAGCAGCTCTGCAAGATGGGCTAGCAGTAAGGGAAAATCTCTTTGGAAGTGGGCACAGGGTCACATTAGCACCCACTTGCCCTGGACCAAGGCTGAGGGGAAAGCTGGTGGAGCCAGTTCATTACCCCATGGCTATAGTAGCCTTTAGTCATTTGAACCAACCCCCCACCATTGACATCAGCCTGACTGGAAGTCATAGCCCTGCCCACAGGAGTTGCTCACCCCTACCCCAATGGGCTAGAGCCCAACTGTATAGATAACAGAGAGACTTGATCAAGAAAACAGACAGACATCTCTGCTAATGCCAAGCACCTGAGTACACCAAGATCTTATACATGAATTATTAATCCCCATTAATTATTAATGGCTATTATTAACAGCCATTTCTAGTCCTCATAATTATTGCATTTGAAGTAAATTATGTGTAATTATAGTGTATCTCAAATCCCATATTTTACTCCTCCCTTCTCTCAATTCATTTAACCACCCAATTTTCTCTTCTTTTGTATTAAACTCTATTTTCTCTCCTGCTATGACTCATTACCATTCCTCACTCTATGTATTTCTCCCCTCTACAGTCTTGTAAAACCATTTTTTGTTATTATTTACCATTTATTCTTTTTACTGTCCATAAAATACACTTGTCCTCTCTCCCACTTGACCAACCAGCACTCATTGAGGGTGAAAAGAGAGGAGCAGGTCAATAACGGTATTTGATATGTGGTAGAAGGAATGTCTCTCAATGAGCCAACTGGAGAGAATAACTCATCAGGAAGTAACACATCAACCAAATCCAAAATACAACCAGACAGCCAAAATTAATGACATAAAGGGCATCCCAAGAGCAGCAAGTTGAGGAACTCTAAGAGACTGCACCACTAAATTCCATAGAAGGGCATTCCAAAAGGCAGTGAGTCATACAAGATTAATCTAAGAAACAAAAACAAGCAAGAAGAGACACCTAAAATTGGGAGAAAAAGAAACAGTCCATCATCCCCACCCCCCAAAAAAGGAGGAATCTCCAGAAAGACTGCTAAATGAAATAGACAAGCAAACTATCAGACATGGAATTCAAAGTAATGGTTATAGGAAAGCTCAATA
Source organism: Noctilio leporinus (assembly GCA_004026585.1). Lineage (NCBI taxonomy): Eukaryota > Metazoa > Chordata > Mammalia > Chiroptera > Noctilionidae > Noctilio > Noctilio leporinus. The sequence goes on from PVIW01009541.1 coordinate 45,936, forward strand.
AGCTCAGCGAGCTCAAAGAAATCTACAAATAACTCCAGGGGAACTACAAAAACTCCAGGGAAAACACAATTAACTTAGTAAAAATTATACCAGCATTAAGAAGGATATAGAAACAATCGATAAGAACCAGGAGGAAAAAATAAATAAATAAATAAAAGAACCAGGAGGAAATGAAGAACACAATTTTTTTCTTTATTTTTTAATTTTATTGTTGTTGTATTACATCCATCCCCTTTTTGCTCCCCTCTGTACCCCTTCCCACCCATCCATTCCCCCCAAAGTCAATCCCACCTGTTGTCCATGTCCATGGTTCCTTTATACTAGGTTCTTGTCTAAGCTGCTCCCCTCTTTGCCTCTGCCTTCCCCCTCCCCCCAACCCTGTTCCCCCTGACCACTGAAGGCCTATTCCTTGTATTCATATACTTGGTTCTGTTTTGCTTGTTGTTAGTTTTGCTCATTATTGTCCCGTAATGGGTGAGATCATATGGTGTTTGTCCTTCACTGACTGGCTTATTTCACTAAGCATAACACTCTCCAGTTCCATCCATGTTGTGGCAAAGGGTACAAGTTCCTTCTTTCTTTCTGCTATATAGAATTCCATTGTGTAAATGTACCAAAGTTTCTGGATCCAATCATCCACTGATGGGCACTTACGCTGTTTCCAGGACTTGGCTATTGTAAATAGTGCCGCTATGAACATAGGTGTGCATAGGTTCTTATGAATTGGTGTTTCAGGATTCTTTGGGTATAGTCCAAGTAGTGGAATTGCTGGATCAAAGGGCAGTTCCATTTTTAGTTTTTTAAGGAAACCCCATACTGTTTTCCACAGTGGTTGCACCAGCCTACATTCCCACCAACAGTGTATGAGGGTTCCCTTTGCCCCGCATCCTCGCCAACACTTGTTGTTTGTTGATTTGCTGATGATTGCCATTCTGACAGGTGTGAGGAGGTATCTTATTGTAGTTTTAATTTGCATCTCTCTGATGACTAGTGATGTTGAGCATTCTTTCATATGCCTCTGGGCCCTTTGTATATCTTCCTCAGTGAGTTGTCTGTTCAGGTCCTTTGCCCATTTTTTAATTGGGCTGTCTGTCTCCCTAGTGTTGAGTTGCATTATTTCTTTATATATTTTGGAGATCAGACCCTTGTCTGAGGTATCACTGGCAATTATGTTTTCCCATACAGTTGGTTCCCTTTGAATTTTGCTGATATTTTCTTTAGCTGAACAGAAACTTTTCAATTTGATATAGTCCCATTTGTTGATTCGTTCTTTGATTTCCTTTGCCCTTGGTGAAGTATCAGTAAACATATTTTTGCTTAGGATATCCAAAAGTTTACTGCCTATATTTTTCTCCAGGACCTTTATGGTGGCACTGCTTATGTTTAGATCCTTTATCCATCTTGAGTTTATTTTGGTGTATGGTGTAAGTTGGTGGTCTAGTTTTATCTTTTTGCATGTTGCTGTCCAGTTCTCCCAACACCATTTGTTGAAGAGACTGTTTTTACTCCATTGGATGTTTTTTCCCCTTTTGTCAAATATTAGTTGACCATAGAGTCCTGGGTTAATTTCTGGGCTCTCTATTCTGTTCCATTGATCTATATGTCTATTCTTATGCCAGTACCATGCTGTTTTGATGACAGTAGCCTTGTAGTATTGTTTGAAGTCCAGTATTGTGATTCTTCCTACCTTGTTTGAAGAACACAATTTTTGAACTGAAGAACACAATGGAAGATATCAAAAGCAGGTTAGGGGAAGCAGAGGACCAGACAGCAAATATAAGGACAACATGGGAAAAAAAAATGCCCAGACAGTGCAACAAAATGAAAGAAGACTGAAAAATAATGAAGAGGTGTTAAGAGAACTGCAGGACTACATGAAACATAATAATATCCATTTCATAGGAATACCAGAAAGAGAAAAAGAGGAGCAATGAATAGAAAACCTGTTTGACAGAAAACTTCCTGAGCTTGGTAAAAGAAAAAACTACCCAAGCCCAGTAAGCACAGAGAGTCACAATGCAGGTGAATGCTAACAGGCCTATACCAAGACACATCATAATTAAAATGGCAACATTCAAAGAAAGAGACTCCTAAAGGCAGCAAGAGAGAAACAGCTATCAGCTGATTTCTTAACAGAAATATTACAAGCCAGAAAAGAATGGCAAAAATGATTTCATAAAATGAAAAGCAGAGGCCTCCAAGGAAGACTACTCTAACAGCAAGACTTTCATTCAAAATGAAAGGAGAAATAAGGAGTTTCCTAGAAAAAAATAAGGCTAAAAAAATACATTTCCACCAAACCAGCATTGCAAGAAATGATTAAAAGGACTACTATAAAAAGAGGAGAGAGATCAAAGATGGCGACAGAGTAGAAAGTAGTGCTGATGGTGTTCTCAAGTACCAGAGCAGCTGGAGGTCAGGATAGGGAGTGTGAGACATCTTCAGGTCCCTAAGAATTGGAGCGGTCAGCATCTGGACTCAGGGGAGCACAGCCCAGAGGCAGCAGAGACCTGCAGGAGAGTAGGTGAGGCAGTTCCGGACCTACCGGCTGGCTGGCCGAGGTCGGCTCTGGGCAGGGATGGCTCTACCCAGAGGGGCGTGGTTAACTGAAGCCAGCTCCAAGCTCCCTGGCAACTAGAAATCTGAACAGTGAAGTGTGGGCATCAAGGGCAAACGCTGGAGGGAATGAGGAATTGAACTCCTGCAGGGGAGGGACTGTGTGAGAGACTCTCTCCTGCAACAGGGAGAGGAAGCTCCTCACTGGGCCAGAGGCGGAGGAGGAGAGTCTGGTGGGGAGCAGGAGTGAGGGGAGCAGGGAAGTGCACTGGCTGGGGCGACGAGAGGGTTGAAAATGGTGCTGCTGGGCCACCTGGGAAACAGCAGCTTGAAGCCCCTGCGAGGGGGGAGGCCCAGCCCTGCACACTCACACAGGCCCACAGGCTTCCACAGAAACTCCAAACTGCCAGCCGGGAACTAGTAGCTGGGGCAACTGACCGCCCATTACCTGGGTCAAAGGCTGCACTGCAGACGCTCTGGGAGAAGTGCATCATAGAGGCGGAATAAAGGACTTCTTGGAGAGCTGGTCAGCTTGGAGGATTGGCTCTCGCCTGGGGGAGCTGGGCAGTGTTGGCAGACCCCGGGCACTGTTGGTGGTAGGGGGCTGCCTCCTCCAGGAGCTGCAGGGGCAGGGCCAGTCATCACAGGAACCAGAGAGGTTGCAGGATGCCCTGTAGGGATGCCAGGTGCCCATCACAGGCAGGAACGTCCACCAAGAGTGGGAGGGGACACCCTGAGGGCCCCAGAATAACGGCAGCCCTAAAACACAGCTAGGCTACTGAAGGCCCAGCCTACCTGGGGGCTGTCACTCAGAATCAGCCCTGACTATGACAATCAGAGGCCCTGCCACGCCAAGACCAGCTAGACTATAGACTGGTGAGAACTAACGAAGAAAAAGAGGCAGACTCAGGAAATGGATTGCTGCTAATCTCAAGCACCTGAGTTATACTGAGAGCTACATGAACTATTAATCCCCAACATATCCTTTTCAAAAGTTACTTCTCACATATTTTTAGCGCCCCCCCATCTCAATCCACCTAAATACCCAAGACCCTCACCCTATTCTTGATTTAAAGTCTACTCACTCTCTGGCTACAATGCATTCCCAGTCCTCAATCTAAGTATTCCTCCCTTCCCCAGCCACCTAAACCCTTTCTTTATTCTTTTCTTTCTTCCTTTTTCTTTTTTTTTCCCTCCTTTTTTTTTTTCTTTTCTTTTCCTCTTGTTAAGGCCCACAGGTCCTGGCTCCACCTGGACCAATCAGAGATCATAAAGGTTGAACAGACACCTAAATCCTTTCTTTATTAATATTGGTTTTTCTTTGTCTTGTGACATTTTCCTTTTTTTCTTTCTCTCTCTGATATAAGCTCAGAGGTCCCAGCTCCACCTGGACCAATCAGGAATCATTAAGGGTGAACAACCACCTAAACCCTTTTTCCTTATTATATATATATGGTGGGGTTTTTTTTTTTTGGGGGGGGGGTTGTTTGTTTGTTTGTTTTTTGTGCTAAAAGCCCTCAGGTCCTGGCTCCATGTGGACAATCAGGGATTATTAAGGGTGAACAGCCATCTAAACCCTTTCTTCTTATTATTATTATCTTTTTCATTTCTTTTTCCTTTTTTTTCCTTTTCCTTTTTATCCTGCTAAAAGTCCACAGGTCAAGAATACAACCAGACAGCCAAACAAGTGTAGAAAATCTGGGAGACTGCAACATTGAACTCCACAAATCTCCTATCACAGAAGGGTGCTCAACTAAGACAAAGAAGCAAAGCAGGTTAATCCAAGGAAAAAACAAAAAAAAATAAAAAGCAAGCAACAACAGACACCCAAAATGGGGGAAAAAGAATCAGTCCATCACCAAAAGGAAAGGAAGAATCCCCAGAAAGAACACAAAATGAAACAGAGGCACCTGAAATATCAGATAAGGAATTCAAAAGAATGATGATAGAGAAGCTCACTGAGCTCAGCAACATCAAAGAAAACTATAAACAATTCCAGAAGAACTACAAAGAACTCCAGGGAAGTTACAACGAACTTACTGAGAACTACAACAGCATGAAAAAAGACATAGAAACTATCAATAAGTGCCAGGAGGAAATGAAGAATACAATTTCTGAATTGAAGAATACAGTAGAAGGAATCAACAGTAGGCTAGAGGAAGCAGAGGACCGGATCAGCGAGTTGGAAGATAATGTAGACAAATACTCCAAGACAGTACAAGAGAATAAAAAAAGGCTGAATAAGACTGAAGAGGATTTAAGAGAGCTGCAGGACAACATGAAACGTAACAACATCCATATCATAGGGATATCAGAAGGAGAAGAGAAACAAGGAATGGAAAACCTGCTCAAAAAAGTCATGATAGAAAATTTCCCTAACATGATGAGTGAAAACATGAATCCAGTTCAGGAAGCACAGAGGGTCCCAATGAGGATCAACCCAAACAGACCAACACCAAGGCACATTGTTATTAAAATGGCATATTTAAAAGACAAAGAGAGAATCCTAAAAGCATCAAAAGAGAAAAGACAAATAACATACAAAGGGGCTCCAATAAGGCTATCAAATGATTATTCAACAGAAACAATTCAAGCCAGAAGGGAGTGGCAAAAAGTATTTCAAGTCATGGGAAACAAAGGCATGCAACCAAGAATACTCTACCCAGCAAGGCTCTCATTCAAGATAGAAGGAGAAATAAGGAGCTTCCCAGACAAAAAAAAGACTAAAAGAATACATCTCTACCAAACCAGCATTGCAAGAAATGCTAAAGGGTCTGCTATAAAAATAAGTAAACAAATAAAATGAAGAAACAGAGAAAGCCAAAGAGGAATACAGACACA